>NDGM011084574.1:0-23024 GCA_002564305.1 Octomys mimax | reverse complement strand
AGACAGACAGACAGACAGACAGACAGACAGACAGAGAGATCATTGGGAGAGAGCAGCTTGAAGTAAATGTAGTGTACTGTCAGCTTCAAAGGATTTTCCTCCCTTTCCTCCAAGACAAGGGCAGCACAGCCTAACTGTTAATTAAAGACACGTCTCGCCTGCTTCAGTTGCCATGTGAGGATTCCCAATCTTTGAGTATGCCATACTCAAAAATACCCTCCACGAGGGAGCCACAGTCTTTGGTTTTTAAAAATGCCCTTTTATAATGGAGTAATTTGGAACCAGGATAGAAAGGTTATTATAGTAAAAATTAGTTTTAAAACCTGCAGATTAGAGTGCAGTATGCAGCTGGGAGGAATAGCTAATTTGAAGAACAGGAGTAGTAACTACTTGCGTTAGTCTAACCTGCCATCCATGCACGAGGAAGCAGTCTGCTGCTGGTCCCGCAGAGTCACACCAACGGTGCACGCTAAGCACACATCTCTCATGACCAGAGTCGGTGGCGCCCTGCCGCCAAGCCTGATGAGCTGCTGAGGGTGATAAGCCTATTCCTACCTGGAGGGACCACATTCCTTCTTGTTCACACAGGCTGTTTCTAAGAACTGGGGGTGCTTGGCTCTCTGCCTGTACCTGAGACTGTTTTGCACCCAGTGTCTTAGGGGAGCTGCTTTCCCAAACACACCAGGCCTCTACGGGGTGTCTGTGATTCAGTTCAATTCTGACTCTGGCTGCTGGGCAGCTGGAGTTGTCTTCAGATGCTAGAGTCTGGAAGTCAGTCCACAGGACTCTTCCATAGCAGGTGCCACTACAAATGGGGCCCAGCAGGCTTCCTCCACGTCTGCAGGATGATGATAGATTCAAGGGCTGTCTGTCATGGCTCCCACCCGTCTCAATGATTGTAATCTAGGATGACTTCAGAACTCAAGAAAGCACTTTAGCTATGATCAAAGCTGCATTATAAAGCATATGACCTTGGAATAGCAAAGGGAAAGGCGTGCATAGGGCAAGGAGTGGGGGATGGTTCCAAGGCTCCCACGCCCTCTCTGGGCACCTACTATGATTACGTGTTCACTGACAAGAGAGATCGCCTAGCTCACCATCTCAGCTTCTTGTCTTGTCTTGTCTTATATTTTCTCTTCCTTCCTTCCTTCCTTTTTTTTTTTAATTTTAGGAAAGGGTTTACAGGGTGTTCAGGGTCTCATTACTAGATCAGACTTATAGTGATCTGCCTGTTTGTAGCCTCCTAAGAGCTGGGATTACAGGCGTGTGTCACCACACCCAGTCTCAGTTGCCATCTTAGAGTGCCCCAGAGGTGGGGCCAGCACAACAGCCCTGGGGAATGAACCCCTGACCCGTGCACCTGCTTGTAGGTGCTTTAATCCACTGAGCTTTGGCCAGCCCCCCCACCCCATCTCAGTTTCAATAGGCATGATTGGGCACTGGCATGATTGGGCAATGGCTAACTGATGAGCCACTTTCTCCTGATTTCCCCTTTCTCTAGGAAGCTGGAATGGGCTGAAAGTTCCCCCTGTTGAATCACACGTTTGGTCTCTGGACATAAACTCCCATCCTGAAGTAGTTCGTGTTTAGGGGTGCTCAGTTCATGTCATTCACAGAACCAGGATGTGATCATGGAGGCTTGCCAGCAATAGTGGAGGATGCTGATCTCACTCAAGAAGTCCCGAAAGCTTTAGGAGCTCTGCTCCAGTAACCCGGGGAAAAGACAAGAGCTGTTTTGTCACAGCACAGATGCTATTTGGGATCTTTGTTAGCAAGCTTCCCACAGGTGCTTCCAAGGCAGGCCCCCCTCAGCCTGTCATGCTGGGGGAATCGGGATAGCTCAGAGGCACTGTAAGCCTGCCATGACTCCCATAGAACTATCCGTGGAGGGTTGTCACTATGTAGAGCTTTAGAAACCACCCTGGAGATATAAATTGGCTGGTATTCTTGCTATATGATATCAGTGGGTGGGGATTCCTGCCCTCTAGTACCCTACTGGCAAATCTGATGGAGAAAGTGAATTCCCAGCCAAGTCCATCTAGACAGTAGTGTTGGTTATCATGCTATAGGGAAGAAGCTAAATTCCCTCTCATGACTAATGCACTGCATCCCTTGATGTGCACTGCTTGAGTCAGAACTAGGCTCACTTGCTAGAACTGATGTAGTGCTATAGAGGTGACAGAGATGCCTCTAATGTTCTCCTTACGTTCCTTGGTTTCTACTCCTCTGACCTCCAGCCCACTTGAGCTGGAGCTCTTTGTTTTGTTCCACAGCCCTTTTCCTAGGGATAGAATTGTTAGAAGACTTCATTAGACCTGCGAGGTAGGATTTACTGTTCACCTGAAAGATGGAGGGACCTGGGTGTTGCAGGGGTTTGGACTGCTGTCTGAGGCTGTCTTCTCCGGTGGCTGTGGCTCTGATTGAGAAAGGACTTTGTGTGCATTGTGGAATGGCATCCTCATTAATGTTGGCATTATGCATATGGGATCCGTAGGAATTGAATCCTTCCTGACACTACAATCTGCCATCAGAAACAGCTCCTCTGCCAAGGGGAGCAATGACTGTCTCCCTCAATTAGCTCAAGCCATCTCCTGTACTCTAGCTCTCGGAGTTTCCTAGTGGTAGGCTTTCCCACTGGCTCACATGCCCAGTGGGACTCCTGAGGGAACAGAGGACAGGTGTATGTCTCCACCATTAGCTTCCCTTCCTGCCATCCATCTAGAACCATTCATAGGTGCACACACTAATGGAAGAACATTTCCTGGCGCAGTGGTTACCAGATGAGCACTTTCTGGTGAGCAAGCACTTCATTCAGCAAGTAAGAGCCCAGAGTGACTGGTAGGCACATCTGCCAGGACTAGTGAGGCATGCAGAGTGTGACAGGGCCACTGGCACCAACTCAGCCCTCAGGTGTAACTGCCCATTGATGTTCAAATTGAGTAAGCTCCTTGGCAAATGCTCAGACTAAGAAGCCAAAACTGTGTGAACTCTGCAAGGCTGTCCTACTTGCTGAGGGGGAACTGTGATTTTCCTACCTGGATGACTGGAAGGAGCCCTCTCTCTGGGTTCATGGTCCCTTCATCCTGCTGAATTCACCATGACTCACAGGAGAGAATGAGCAGGCAGCAAAGCAGATAAAGGTCTTGGACTTGGGGCTTAGGGTGAGGTACCCCTTATGGAAATGGTTAGAAGAGTTGTGGAATGTACCAGGGTCCTTTGGGAGCTGTTATCTGTATAAAGATGGGAGTGCAGACAGGATCACTGAGGTTCTGATGGGTCACACAGTAAAGCTGCCCTTCTCCCAAGCAGTGGCCAGACCTCTTTGCTTCTATCCAAGGAATTTTTTTTTGGTTGGCCCATGATGGATGGGCTATCATTAGTTTAAGAATCTCCTAGCAATCCAGCACCAGGCCATTCAGTAAGGTTGGGGGAGGGCCTGGGAGGCCAGCTCGGGTCCGATCCTTAAATAAGAATCTCTAGCAGGACATTTTTATATATCAATCTCAGAACAAAACTCTCCTAAGGTAGCCTGGTTACATGAGAATTCCACATAGACTGGGATAATGTGAGCTAAGGTAGAGTTGTCCTGAATTCAGGAAGTTGCCTGGACCAAGCTCGAAGCACAACAAGGAGACATAGAATGTGGAGATCTACTGAAAACATGGAAAGTGGAAATCAAGTTGTTCTTCCTGATTAACATTTTATTGTGGCCACATTTTTTAAGCCACATTGGAACTGAGAAATAGAATACTTAAAAGAACATCAGGGTAAATAAGATCCTGTACCCCTGTGTGTACTTGTAGAGAAGAAGCAGCTTTTGAACATGAAATATGAAAATATGAATATGAAAACTATCCAGTGATTTTTTATATGAATCCAATCTGTGGCAAACACCCCCCAGAAAATAATTAGGCAAAGAAATCAATTTAAAAGTGATGAGAGGAGAGGAAGTGGCTACTTGTTGCTCTCTGTAGGAGCTGCTCCAAGGTAGAAAGCTAAGTGAACTCATCAGAAGTACCAAAGGCAACTTGGTAGTCCTGTAGTCACTCCTAATTGTGTACAATTCCCTCCAATATTCCAATTGCTGAGAGAGATGGCTAGATATATAGCCCCTTGGATATATTAATGTAACACCAAGCACTTGAGAAATGCAAAAATCAATGCTTGACAGTGAATAAAAATGGAGCAAGAACCATCTACTCATCTTCGTCTTAGTGCTTGTGCCAGTTTAACCATTAAAAATGGTTTGTGAGGCCAGAATAACTTCTCCAGCCAGCTCTGCAATTCAGAATGCATTTAGCTTAATACTCTCAGCTAGTGCCAAGTATGCCATAATGAAGGCATAACATTTAGAGTGGAGAGGAGACCATGCCCAGCGCGCATCTTCTTTCATGCAAAGTGATGCCCTGTCTGCCTCTAAATGAGAAGGCTGAGCTTGTGTCAGGATGAAAGTTGCAATGGAATTTGAATCACTTGTCTCAGATCTGCTCTTCTTTTTAGGTATATTAGTACTAGATGTCTTTCAGTCTCTTTGGGAGCTTCTGTTTCTTTTCTTTTCTTTTTTTTTTTCTCTTTGTTTGATAATTTGGCATTTGACCCAAATGGTAATTTTGAGTGAATTAAACCATTTCTCTCACTGGGAATTAATTAAAGTGTTTATCTTGGAGTTGTTGATGACATGGGAAATTTCAAAGGTAATTGCTGAACAAAGTGAAAATCCATGGGCTTTTGTTTACATGACAATAAATGTCACCATCAATGATTAATTAGCATATTAATTTATTTAAAAGAGTATAGATTTGCCAATAAGTAGATGTTTTCATGAAATGTATGACATTGATTTTAGCATCTTGTCATTTTTCTAAAATTTCCAGATTGATTCAGTGTTTCTGTTATGCCACTGGTCTAATAATAGTACAGCACAAAGCTGTCTTTAAAGGGACTTGGGAAAAGCATGCTTTTAGAGACATGAGGGACTGCATCAGTAAGAAAGGTGACACTTTCACAAGGTGCCACCTCAAAGCAAAGCCACTTCAAGTTTTTGTAGTTAAACTGCAAGAGGTACAGATCAAAATGGACATGGTACATTGCTAGGGTGCTGGTACCTGTTGTCACATCCCAGCGTCCAATAGTTCATTTCACATTTCTGCAGCAGGATGTGAGTAGGATGGGAAGACCTTGACTGGGCTTTGATCGAATCGCCACAGGCATCCAGGACAGGTGGCAGTCCCTCAACAAGCTAGGGAGTGTTCAAAGTCCAAAAACGTACTTGGTGGTCCTTCAGGCTTTATATTAGCAATGCATCCTTAATTCTGACTTTATTTAACATTTTAGCATCTGTTAATGACATCTGCTAATGAATCCGAAATTATTAATTTATTGGGTATGATAGTTTAAAATCAGGTTCTCTGGAGTTTTAAAAATATAAGTGTTAAGACTGTTTGACTTTAAAAGAATTGGTATCAAAGCATATTTGTGGGTGAAGTTGGCTGAACTTTTCCGGAACGAAAGGAACCATTTGCCAAGACATGATACATATGGATGCTATTTCACAAGAGAAAGGGAATTGGGAGTTATGGTTATTAAGAGCAGCACCCGGGTTGGGCACCTCACAGTGGATCTATTTTTTGTGTGCACTTGCTTGACATGCAATCACACTTACTAATCTTCGAGATGACACCACATCACTCTTCTCTAAGTACATACTACTGAAGGGAAACCAAATGTCACTTTGTCCCCTTTGCATAATTGAGTCTTTTATTATGTCAGAGAAGGGACAGGTGAGGAGTTACTTGCTGGGAAGGGGAGACTAATGCTGAATTAAATGTCAAAGTGCTTAGTTCTGGCAAGTGGAGGAGGAGGTATGATGAAGTTGAGACTTAGACCCATGCTTACGAGGCCCCTGGAGGTGGCAGCCTGGGAGCAGAGGGAGAGAAGAGCATGCTGCTTCCTGCTCGGCTTATTCTTATTCTTCTCCTGTGAAAGAGGAGAATTTAAGAGGAGAACTTAAGCCTGTGACACTTCTGGCCCACAGGACCCACTGTTGGCTCCTTGGTGGTGACTTTGCCCATCCCAGATGGGCCAAGGAAAACAGAAGTTGCGATTTCATTGCCATGAGAAATGAGCCCCAAAGGTTTTGAAGAGAGTTGGGGCCCTGCTCAAATAACAACTAAAAAGGAATAACTCTATCTCCACAAAGGTAGATCCTTCTCAAAGCTCTCCACCTCAATCAGGAGGGAACCCTTAATGCCTTCGATTCCTCAACAGGCTCCAGAGAGGTCTGTGTCTATTCTTTGCAGAGCTGGACCAACAGTTGGCCAGAATCCTGGATCATCTCACCAGCTCCTCCCATTTATAGACCTGTGGTTCTTGCTACTTCATACTTAATAATGAGAAAAATAAGTGCACGTGAAAAAACTAAAGGTAGATAGTTACAGTTTTCCAAAAGTTATGCAAAGAAGCTAAAAAGACAACTCTGGGTATGTGATCCCAGCTTGATGCCCCTTGAGGTTTTGCTCCTGTGGCCTCCTCTGAGCAGCAGGCAGGTCACACAGCAGCCCTTTCTTGGTTGTGTCCATCAGGATTTTATTAGAAGAACAGATGTAACACAAGATGTACAGATGTATAAGAAATTACACGATTGGCTTAGGGCAGTCAGCCACAGGGTTGGAAGAGGAAATGTGCAGAGGGCATCTGCACACCAGAGACTGAAGGATTCAGTCCAAGGTCTGGAGCTTACTGCAGTGTTCTGTGTAAGTCCATATCAGGAGGTGATGGGTATGGATGGAAGGCTGATGAGTCTACATCAGAAGGCTGAAGGATCCAAGGTGCAGGCCTAAGAGTTTGCTCTAGAAGCCAGGAGATGAGGTCCAAGCTGACTGTGACCAGACCAGAGCTCCTCCGAAGAAGTGGGATGCTCCATCCTTTCTCAGTTCCCTTTTATATCCTGTAAGTGATGAGTCACTCTAGGGTGGGACCTCCACACCCTAGGGTGTGGAATTGCTGAGCCAATTTAGTTAAGCTTTTAATGTCTGAAGTTGACCCAATCAATCACCCACTACACTGGTGTTTCTCTACTATGATCACTATACCGCTACTTTCTCAGCATAGTTTTACATCAGATGAAGGAAGCAGAGAACCATTGCTTTCAGAAGCCAAGAACCCTAGGGTCTTGGACCCAGCCGCATAGCCCCTGCCACCTCCATGAGCATCTTCCTCTGGAATGTCCTTACTGCTTGAGAAACTGTCCCTCAGGTATCAGAGACTCTTGTATTCAAAGATTGAGAGATGTTGGAGGAATACACAGCATGCCCTGGTCACAGAGCTGCTGACAATCACATGCTAGCAAAGTTCTATGGTTGGTCTTTATCGCAGTTCTTAGTATCAGACAGAATGTCCACATTACCCATGCACTCTTTCCACGGGATGTAGAGAGTGTAGCCATGGCCAAAGAGCATGATTAATCTCTCCTTCTCTTTGTGCCCACTGGTGCCATAGTTCCCTCTCCCCTTGTCAAATAGAAAAGGCAAGGACCCTCAATTCTGCTCAAGTCACCCCTTCTGGAGACTAAGTCCCAGAGGAAGAAGACCATCGAAGGGCTAATGGGAACTGCTCAGCCATTCAAAGTGTTCTCTACCTGGGTGGAGGAACATCTAGCAAATAGGACACTCTGGGGCCAGGGCATGCAAAGGCAAAGCCCAGAGCCAGGGGCCAAAGGGTGCCTTTGTGAGGGGAGTGGAACAAGAGGCCAGGCAGAAATCCTCACCTCCAGTTGGGAGGGGTGAAGTCAGGCAGAGAAACCTAGATGTCCTCCACCCCATAGAGCTTAGAGACAGTGGAAATTGCTGCACAGAAGGTGATTATGAGGAGACTTTTCTGCAACAAAACAACTACCCTGACTTTAATTTGATAAAATCCGGATTCTTATGTATTAGGACTGCTCAGTGAAGATATCCTGTATCATACTTAAATAACTCTGATGTACTAATTATATCCTCTGGGATGTAGGGACAGTTAAAGAGAAAAAAAGATATGGCAACCATCCAGGAATTATGCAGCATGATTAAAGAAGAGGAGCTATCCATGTTACTTAAAATGGGCATAAAATGATACATAAAATTAATTTTGCATGTTACAGCTGGCTCCGTCTAGTTGAAACCAACCATAGCGAGTGGATGGGCAGATTTCTCTTGGGAACCACATTTATTTACCTGCCACCAGCTCCGTAGTTCAATTCCACACTCCTCCCCTGGGTTCAGGAACTGGCTCTTATAGCTTGGATATAAATGTGCACTGTGTTAATTGTTGTCACTCCTTCCTCTCGTGAGCCATCCTCCCCTGTTAAGGCCCTAATTAGCTCCACTCTTCCTTGGCTTCAGAAGTTCGTGCTCAGCAGTTGCAAGTCGGGGAGTTGGCAGTGCTTCCTGTGCCGTGTGTTGTCTGCAAACTGGCCCTTCCCAGATTAGGTGCACCGAGGGTGCCTGCACCTCCATAGCTGAATCAACACAGTCAGAGTATCCCCTAAAAGACTGAATTTTCAGCAGACTGACCTCAGATGTGGCAGAATTTGGCCAAGTAGATATAAGTGCCCAAATGCAAAGTCTCTTCTTTGGCAGTGGAGCTTCAAAGCCAGAGAGGATAAAAACCTCAGGATACTGAAAGATGAACAGGACATTACATCAGAGTTTTGGGGTGCATAGTTTCCAGGATCTCCGCAACTCTGATTCTTCAGAGAAAAAAGTGCACCCCATTAGAGGCTAGTGGTGTCCAGCAGAAGTATTCAGAAAGTCTAGCTCCCCTAAACTGCTGTGGACTCTCAGAAAGGCTTGGTTTCCTGTGGAAAGTGGGACATGTGGAGAGTTCAGGTAATTCCCACATTCCTCACAGAGCTGGCCAACTCGGGAGGCTCTGGAGGGGAGCATGTTCCTAGCATTTTCACATTTTTCAGTCTAGTACTGAGGGAGGTTTTCATGGGGACACTAAAGCCCTGCTTATTTCTTTCCAAGCCCATGTGCCCAAACCCAGCAATTTGCCCTCAGCCTGGTGTTCACCTGACATATCTGTAAGCAGCTGCCCCGCCCTGCAGTTGAAATCCCACTGCCCTTAAACCTAGGTGCTTCGCATCAGGGCTCCTGCTCGTTCCCAGTAGGAGCAGCATGTTGTGGTCACTCATCTGTTTTCAGCTTCTCATTCCTCTAGCCTTCTCCTTCCACCTCTCTCCTCTGACTATAACCTCAGAAGCACAGCATTCAGAAAAGCTCGTGAGTTACCAGGGAAGACGACCCATTCCAGAGCCAACTATGAGGGCAGGAGTTAGATGAGCCCTCATCCTCACTTTGGCCTCTCAGGGTTAAGCTGGAGCTGACTGTGTGCTAGGGTTGAATCTCCAGAGTCTCCCCTCAGCATCTGCATTCCCTGAGCTCACAACTTCTTAATAATTCTTGCATGAAATACCCTGTTCACTTGTGGCATGAATTAAACATCCCTGTAATTCCTCAGATCAGCTGATCTTAATTAACTGGACACTACTCAGTGAGCAGTTCTTGTTATTACTTCTGCACTGCCAAGGGCAGCTCTCTTGCTAGAAGCGTCTTGTGTTTGAGATCCCAGAGCACAGGGAATTTTAGGAAACTGTCAGTTTAAGAGCTCCTCTGGGTAGAGAAACCACATACTGCTTATTGGAAAGCTTCCCTTCTACCCTGCCTATGGGGTTTATTTTGAGTGGAGATCGCCAGCTCCAGTGCCCAAGATAAAGATTTGGATGTTTGGGAGTTGCTGAGGGTTCCTCTAGGGAAAAAGGGAAGGGAGCCAGTGGGGTGCTCAGTCAGGACATGGTGGCCTTGGCTGGAGCCCAGCACACTCTGGACCACACAGTACACTGAACACTTGGCTGCCTTTTGCACTCCTCCCTAGACATGACCTGCAGAAGTTCCCCCAGGAGTCAGCCTGGAGCAGAGCATGTTTCTAGTTGCTGGAGTAGGCACCCCTGCAGGGAAAAGGAGTCTGCAGAGAGAGGCCTCCACAGCAGCCATGATGCCCAGTGTCCTGGCATCAAGTTGGAAAGAGGAACAGAAGTTAAAATTGAGAATGGAAGGGCCAGCTTTCTTTTATAAAGGTGGTCACTAAGGACCATTGACCCTATTCCCTCAAATACTGCAAGGGCACTTTGGACACAGGCCTACAAGGCTCAGCTCCTTGGCAGGGACTCTCATCATTCAGAGACAGTAGAGGAAGGGACAGGTCATTCAGGTCTAAGACGAAGCCATGGGACCTGGGTGCCATGCTCAGGTTGTGATGTCCACGGGACCTTGAGGCTGAAGAGCCTCCAGATGGCATGGTGATGCCCATTGGCCTGCCTTCTATGGCTGGACAATGGAAAGTGGTCCTTTCTTCTTCTGAGAAGACCATGCAGGTCCACACAAAAGCTATCAAACTCCAGGGACAAAGTTGCAGAAATGTGCTGCTTTTAGACTGTCTCGTTGAAGCCAAATTCAATAAAACATCATGAAGAAAGACAATGCAAGCAAGACTGGTACAAGTAGACTTCCAGGTACAGGATGCCATGGTCTTGGAGATATTTTTTCTAACTGCAGCCCAGTGAAAAAGCCTGGGTGTGGGGTTGGGGTGACAGCTTGCTTGTATTTCTACCAGCCTGACTGTGGGCAAGACCTCTTTTCTTGTACCACCAGTCTCAAAAACTAAATGAAAGGAGTTCTGTACATGGACAATAGTGCATCCCCAGGAGATGCTTCCACCAGCTGGTCTTTATCCAGAGGAGAGGAATGTGGCTCCTATTAGGAGCTTATTCTCCCTTGTGGCCTCACTTTATTTGGGGAGCTCATGAAACAGCTGGGTCATGCATAATGTACTGCACAGCCTAATTACCCTCAATAAAACTTCTTTGCCCAGCCAGTTTCTATACTATGGATGTGTACAGCCTCCCTCCAGTCCCTGGAGAGGTT
This sequence comes from Octomys mimax, assembly GCA_002564305.1. NCBI lineage: Eukaryota > Metazoa > Chordata > Mammalia > Rodentia > Octodontidae > Octomys > Octomys mimax. The sequence continues at coordinate 12,063 of NDGM011084574.1, read as the reverse complement.
GATTGTCTCCTGCCCAGAACCCTGTCTGGCCTGTGAGCAGGGATCTGCCAACTTGGACAAAGATCCTGTCAGCTAAGCTGCCTTCTCCAAGTCTTCAAGCCCCTGGCACAGACCCCAGCAGCAGGAAAGCAAGGCCTTGGCATGGAAGCACAGTGCTGTTCTGTCTTGTTTTCATTTTCTTCATTGAGGTGGCGAGAGCTTCCTTAGGGATAATGGAGTGAGGGTTTCTCAAGGTGTCCTGAAGGTCAAGGAAGCCCTGGAAGACATGTTGGCCAGGAGAATCTGACATTTTCTAGGTTCCAGTGATCTGGGAGCTGGGCAGTGCCTCTGGGCATGCTGTGTAGAGTGTGGTGCACTGCTTGCCTCAAGAGTGAAGGCCAGGTGAAGTCACTGAATATTCTATATGCATTGAATCCTTGTAGCTCTAGAGGTCAAAGTTATTAGCAGTTGCTGATGGAAGCAACCCAGTTAGTATTCTACACCCAAAAAGTATTGTGCTATGGACTTTGACATTTCTGGCACTGAACTGGGTAGGATAATACAAACATCATGAAGTCAGATGATTCAAGCAGGATTGGTACAAGTGGGAGGCTGGCTATGGGCTACTTTGGTTTTAGAGCTATTTTCTAGCCACGGCATAGTTTAGAAAGGCTCCAGAAGCCTGCATGTGGGGTTGGGGTAGGAGCTCAGCCCACATCACTCTGTTCCTAGACCTAGGCTCAGAGGTGCACCCAAAACACCGGAAGTCTGAACTGGAATGATGTCATTAAAGCATGCGTGCTTGTGTCTGACTGGGTTAGATAAGCTGGTCCGACTGGGTGAAAATCACTGTCTACTAGGCTCATTGCTTCATGAGCCTTCAGGGGAGAATGCAGATCCTTGTCTCCTAACTTGTAGAGGTTACGCATATTACTAGACTCATAGCCTCTTCCTCCTCCACCTTCAAGACCAGTGCAGTGTCTTCCAGCCACTCTCTGTCTCTGTTTTTGTCTCAGCTCTGTTTCCATCCTCACATCTCTGCCTCTGACTCTTATAAGGACAACTGTGATTACATGTAGGACCCACCTGAATAGCACAGGATATTTCCCTCTTTTACTACCCTAATTACTATGTTTGGAGTCATTTTTCCAGGTAATATACTTTCACTGGTTCCAATGACTGGGGGCATGTGCAAATCTTTGGGGTCATCATTCTGTTTACCGTACCCTTGAACCTGGCCTGGCCAAGATAGTAAATCCAGTAGACTCTCTCAGGTTCATTTCTGGAAAAGTTCTGATCATCCTAGAGTTACCCAGCTCTGGACCCCCTGCCTGGCCTATAGAATGTGGGTAGCTGCATTGAACATAGAGTAATCTTCTGTGTGCAAAACAGTGACCCATATTAGCATGGACTCCTGCCCACTGCAGACATTTTGTATGACCTGCTGAGATGAAGTATAGGCAGGCTTTTGGGGTCCTACATAGTGCCTAGCAGCTACCCTACTGCTCAAGTGTCCTCCCTTGGAGGGAAAACAATAACCAGAGGGTTTCTGCACATGTAACCTATTCCTATCCATCCCCACAGCATCTGAGAAATCCGGGGAGACTCACAGAGCTAGAAGGACTCTTAGAGAGTACTGGGAAGCTGAGGCTGAGGGAAGGAGTGTTCTTGCCCAAGGGAAACCATGTGGGAGGCCCAGATAAGCAATTCTCTGAAGCACCCGAAGAGTGGTTGGGGGACAAAAGACAGGGCCGGGGACCAGCCTATTGGACTCGCTAGTTCCATTCGTTGGCTGCCATGATGTCAGAACCAGCTTCATCTGCGCATTTCCACATTAGACACACAGTGCTGCATTCTCCATGAAGGGGCTTTGATGTTTCTTTCTCTATTTTTTTCTGTTTAATCTTTTCTGGTAACTTATCACAGGTAAAACATTTGGCCAGAACTTTTAAAAGTACACATTATTCCTTTTAGGTACTTTAGATTGTTTATGAAAATTAAAAAACCTTCATACTTTTCTGAAAGTGCGTAGGACACCCGGGCTTAAGTGCTGATGGAAAGGGCCCTTTCAAGATTTTGCTGCCAGAGGAAAATCTGTGAGGAACTGTAGGCTTAGGCCGGTCCTTGATGGCCATCCAAGGCTGAAATAGGGGGAGCTAGGGAACAGTTCACATGTTACTCCGCTCTGTCTCTGGAACTAGAAGGGTCCCAGAGTTTGAACTAAGTGGCATTAAACAGCGCACTCTGTGTGCTAGAGAAAGTGCCGAATGTGTGTGTTTCTGTTGGGTGGCTGGGCTTCTCTGAACGTCAGGGTCCTGGCCTGTAGAACAGTGATGTGGACATCCACCTGTTAATCAAATGAGATACGACATGAGAAGGATGGGGAGGCATGCTTGTCAAACCAGGCTGTGTCATTATGATCTACACTTTACATAAATGACCTGTGCATACTGCAACTTTCGGGTTGCAAAGGCATTTGGGGGCATTTTACCCTAGCATGGTAATGGCCTTTAAACTAAGTGTCTTTGAGGGTGACTGAGAAGAGTTTCAACTCAAACAGGTGCGTGGTCTGGACAGGCGACGACCGCGTTTTCTTCTTCAACCCGACAATGCAGCTTTCTGTCTGGGAGAAGCCTGTGGACCTGAAGAATCGTGGGGACCTCGAGAGGATCATCGAGGACCCACCCCACAAGCGCAAGCTGGAGGCCTCAGCAAGTAAGAGTGCATCACTGCCTTGCTTTTCATTGTTTAAACTGTTTGGGCCATGGAGTGAGAGCAGGCTTTTCTTGGTTATGTTGGAAATAGAATATGAAGGTGTTATGTTCATGACACAGGGTTCAGTAATCAAGTTTCCACAGCACTTTCTGCAGAAAACTCGGCACCTTCTCAGCAGTCAGCTCAGGCTCTTCTTTGCATCACGTAAGGTCATGACTGTAGGGACCCTGTTTGCTGGGTAACCACTCCCACCTCCTCACAGTGGCACCGCTGGTTAGCCGTATGCTTTTGTTCAGAACCTCTGCCGAGTTCCACTGGAGACAGCAGACACACAAGACAGGGGTGTTTTCCTTCTCCTGCGCAATTCATTCTAGGTCTTGGACATAACTCATACATTGTATAGCTGAATAGATGCTTTAATTCCATGGAATCCCCTGCAGGGAAGGGCAGAGGTTCCTGGTGGTTGTGGAGGAATGGGCTGCCGGGCCGAAATGCAGCTATTGCTGAAGAGGCTCTTGTAAGCCTTGTCTCACTGAGAGTCAGAGAAGAATTCTCAACATTTTGCGAAAAGATTCTTTCTGATTATATCTGATATTTTTTTATGAGCTGCTGCATCAGGAAAGCCCTGTACCTTGCTCGCTGAAGAGCTCTGTGAATGACAACCTTCTGCCACCGTAAGAGGCAGGGAGACCTGCCTGAAAGACCAAGCCAAGGATATGCAATCTTGACCCTACAGAAGGCGGGTTTTGTTTAATTGTTGTGGGGTACTTAATGGGTTTGTAACAATATTTTTGATTCTATATTATGCAGCTAACACAGGGCAACAGCCTCCAGTTTTAGTCAAATAATGAGGTACTTAGTAAAATGTGTTATTAGGCTTTCTTACCACTTTTATAAGGAAAATATTTGCTGCTATCTAGGTGATTTTAGTCTGTTAAGATTGAGTGATGACAGGTTTAATTTGTTTATCTCACTTAACATAATGAGAGCATTTTCCAGAAAGCTTGAGTCATCTGATGTTGGGAAAAGAAAAAGGGTTTCAGTATATATTCAACTAAAAAGCTATAAAAGTGTTGCTACCTTCAGGAACAATAAGCATGAGATTTGGTGATTTTGTTTTTTCTCTGATCAAGTGGTATCCAATGGTAAAAAATAAATACTTTGTAACTTGAAAAATGCTTAAAATCATTTTATGAAAAAGGTCCTCATTATTAGACAAAAGAGTAGAGCACAGTTTAGGAAGATTATAAGGTCTTCCAATCCTCTGCGACGTGTTAAGGTACACGTTATCCTAACAGTATTTCATTTGCTTGGCAAAAGCAAATATGTAATGCAGGCAGATACTTTGCTCCTTTCTTTAGCTTGCATTCTTCCAGGTAATTAGATGCTATTTCATTTTTCCCTCCAAAGAATCAGTAGGAATGAGAATGAAATGAACTTATTAAGTGTCATGCATAGGCGCTCTCCAATTTCTGTTGTTTAGACCAAGTCAGTCCCAATCTGAAGAGAACTAGGAAGGTGTTCTCAGATCCCACTTCGGAATCACTTGCTGTCTCAGGGCCTGGAATATCAGTCAGTGGAGGACAGGAACCTGAATTGCCTAGGTCATAGTTCAGTTCTCTAAGTCACACGAAGAGCAAGAACCTCATTTTATATTAATGAAGATAGCAAAACGAACCTTAAAACAAACACAACCAAAACTAGCTGATAAATTCAAATTTAATGTATTAATGTCATTTGTCTTCCATCGAGTTAATTATGATAACCTACCTTATTCCACCTCATAGACAGATGTGTAACTTTACCCCTCTTATAAAGCGAGGAAGAGAAGGTGTCAACCCATCTAAAAGATACACAAATGACCTCAATTTTTAATTTTTACTTGCCAGGAAAGACTTGGTCTTTAAGAACATAACTTGTAGTTTCCTATTGTCCACATGGAGAGGTCTGCAGGCAAACAATTAAAGCAGAAGGTGTTTTTGGAGGATTAATTAATGACAAAGGTGCAGAGGTGGTGACCTCCAGCCCTCAGCTGCCAGTGGCATTTCCCTGGTGGGTCATTCATCACAATTCACCGAGTGACTCGACCCTATTATTATAACAAGCTCCCTGATGATTGCTCTCGGTAAGGAATCCTGTTCTCACATTTTGTTCAGCCGTGAGTCATTCTAGATTTGAGTACAGGAATGCCTATTTCAAGTCTGAAATGGAACAATTAAGCATAGCAGGTCATTTGCATTGTTTTTAGACAGCTAAATAAAATAAATGGACTTTGTAAAATGGTTACTACATTTAACTGCTATTAGTTAGATGTGTGTGTATGCACACGTGTGTGCGTGTGTGTGTGTGCATGCATGCGTGTGTGTGGTATGTGTGTGTGTGTGTGACATAAATTTGCAGGGAATGGGACACAGAACTTCCCAAAGCCCCAAGCCATCCATCACTCCACAGATAGGGAGAAAGTCCACTTTTTCATCCAGTTATCATTGCTGAGGGATTCAAGCGAAGGCCTGAATTATTTTCTAATTATCTTGCAATGCATCCAGGTTTTTTATGGCTCTGTAGCCTTGCTGTTAGTTGAGAATAAATGCTTGTTGAACTAATGTAAAATGAGCAGCACCAGGCTTCACCCCAAGCCCATCCATTATGTGTCATGCTGTTCTTGGAGATATTAGTTTAGAGGACTCCTTAGTTTAGAGGACGCTTGTTTTTGTCTTTCCACCAGGTTTGTTATTCCTCAAACCTTTAAGAGGGCAATTCTTTTTTTGTGTTTACTGGCAGTAGCAAAGCCTTCTTTTTCTGGCAGCGGTTAGGAATCTCCCTGTGCTCTGACCATGACACCACATCACTTGTGGGCTGGCCTGCCTGCTCTGTCCTCCTGTCCCCACACTAGCAACTTCGGTGCAGCACCGTAGAATATAGTGGTGGTGATTGCATACCAGCTTATTTGGCTTCTCTGGGGTGTAGAATAGGAGAGAGAGAGAGAGAGAGAGACAGACAGACAGACAGACAGACAGACAGAGACACAGACAGACAGACAGATACAGACAGATAGAGACAGAGACATAGAGAGACACAGAAAGGCAGAGAGAGACAGAGGCACAGTTAGAGAGATAGAGACAAAGACAGAGAGACACAGAGAGAAACAGAGACAGAGAGACAGACATAGAGACAGAGAGAGAGACAGAGAGATAGAGACAGAGAGAGACAGAGAGAGAGAGACAGAGAGAGAGAGAGAAAGAGAGAGAGAGTATATATATCAGCTTCCATTTGCTGAAAATGCCTCCCAGTGATTACTCAGTAAACAAGAGGCCAGGGCCTGAGAACTAAAGAGGACAGAATCCTCCTGGCAAGGGTGGTGGACAGAAATGTGCAAGAACCTGCCACACATCGTTCCCTGGAATCTTCCCACAGCCCTGAAAGTGGGTGCTGTGGGTATTGAATATCAGTGGCTGCTGTGAGAAATTATCTCAAATAAGGAGTCTTAAGATAAGACAAATAGGTTGGCTTATAGCTCTGAGTGGTCCTGTAGGAGTCTCCCAGCCAGTAGCAGGACAGTGTCCTTCCTGAGGCTCTGGGAAGGCTCTGCTTCCTCTTCGTCTCAGTTATTCTTCTCCCATTGTTGGGACAAATACTCAACACCCAAAATGAAGGAAGGAAAGGTTTATTTAGCTTACAGTTAGTGAGGGTTTCAGTCCATACTCAGCTGGCTCCAATACAGAGTGGCACATGGCACAAAGCAGCTGTCCATGGCTGCTGCAAAGAGGAAGAGCAAAAGGGAGAAGCAGCAGCCCCAGCAGCTAGCTAGCCCCTCTCTCCTCCTTACATTGTAATGCAGATTACCTGCCCCAGGGTGGGTACAGCACCCACACCCATAACAATCAATCACAAACTCTAGGAGCTGCCCCATGCCTGTATGAGGCAGTCTAATACACAGGTACTAGGGGTCTAGGGGGACACCTAGACACAAACCACAAGGTTCTTCTTTTCCAGCTTCCAGAACCCACCTGGTTTCCTTCTCTTATAGCCTTTTTCTCCATCTTCCAAGCAGCAGAGTGGTACCTTTCGGTCTCCTCTGATCCTGTACCTTCCTTTCTCTTGCACCTATAAAGCTTCTTGTGGTTACACAGGGCCCACTTACATGATTCCTGATATTCTCCCATCTCCAGGTGAGCTACTGAACAACTTGAGTAACCTCTTGTGCAATAATCTCATGTATCCATAAATTCCAGATTAGGATGTGCACATTGTTCAGAGCCAGTATTCTGTGCCCTACAATTGTTATATGCATTGTAAAGAACAGGGATTCTTTAACTTGCCAAATCACACTTTCATTCAGTGAGGGTTTAGAATTGTACCCTGGTGGGTCCAACTTGGGCCAAGAAAGGGCAGCTTCACCAGGCCTCCCATAGCTGCCCTTGTGCCCCACAGGAGAAAGCAGGAATGAGCAGCCTTCCTCCTGTGGCTGCTCAATGCTCGCCTTCGGTGGAGTAGGCAGGGGCTTATTTAGCTTCAATCGCTTTGCGAACATTTCAGCCATTTATATTCAGGACAAATGTAGATTTATAATGGTGTTTGTTTCACTAAGTAGGACATAAAATCATCCTGTGGGTAAACACAGCTGCGACTGGTGAATGGGTCACTCTCCAGCATTGTTTGGCCAAGACACTGTGTACTGGGTCTCCAAATCAATGGAACCAGCTGGCCAAGGTGCTCAGCAAGACCAGAGCGCTGAAAAGCAAATGCTAGAGCTTCCCTAAGCTTGGGGATTTGTGTCCAGCTGGTGCTTTTAGGCTGGTTTGGGAGGCTTCCTCGGCTCAAAATCCATCTGCCAGGCTCTGGTAGGAACTGTGCTGGGTGCCTCCACTCCATATTGTGTTTCTCTTATTACCTGTAAGGCAACGGTTCTTTTCACACAGTGAAGGCAACCAGTGTTTTATTTCCTAAGCTCCATTCCAGAGACCAGACTGGCCAGCTTCTCTATTTGACACCAGATAAGCAGGTGAGGGGCAAAGGTCATTCACTGAGAGACTGGCCCTCTGTAACTGTCACATGGAAGATGGAGGTTGCCTTGTAGGAGCCTCAGTCTAAGGAAGCAGAGCCAGAAAACTGGCCTCCTTCCTGCCTGCTGCTGTCTGTGCCTCTCTAGCAGTTTTGCAGGTGAGACTCTGAGGGTCCACCCAGCCTCTGACCTGGGCCATGTATGTAGCTTCCATTGAGCTTGGCAGGAAGCAGAGTGCTTGATGCTTGTTTAATGCCCATAGGGTTTGCCTGTGGTTCCTGTTAAGGATGGAGCAAGCGTCAGGTGTGCTGGTGCTACTGCTTCTAGGACACTGTCATGACATGCATACATAGCTTATCATGTCACCTCAACATGGGAGGTCGAAGGGTAGGCCAGCGCAGGGCAGGGTAAGGCAGGGTAGGGCAGGGTAGGGCAGGACAGCGGCCCCCTTCCTGAGAGGGATGAAAGGCCATGTCTCCATTCAATTCTTTCATGGCCTACACAGGAGGGACTGTGCTAGGACTTTATTTAAGGTGGTTTCCCAGACCCTAATACATTATACAACCACCTCTGAGAAAGGGGAAAGAGGAAGTAGAGAGTGGGGAAGTAAGTTCCATCATCATCCAGTCAGTTCTTCATGTAAGGACCCATGCTTGATCCAGCTTCAGCTTGCCACAGCCCTCCAATGTAAGCACAATTCAGGCCAAAAGTGCTGTGACCTGGGTACAGTGGGTATCCTGGGTGATGCAGGACAGGGGTACACAGACCAGAAACTGAGTCTTCCCTGAATGAGAGCCTCTGTGACAACGGCTGTGGGAAATTCTAGGAATTCCTGTAGCAAGGGACTGAGGGCAGATGAATGTGGAGATGGCCCTCAGGACCACCACTGGCCAAGCAGAGCTTTCTCTCAGAGCTTCAGGAGGGAATAGAAGCCTGGCAAAGCAGCATTCTGGGGAGCCCCTCTTCTAGGCAGGACTCCAGGGGCAAGCGGCCCAGCCCGGCCCAGCTTTCCCTTGGTCTGAACTTCTTTATATCTGTTCGATAACCAATTTATTTGCAATACAGAGCAGGTGATGCTGGCATCTGTGGGGGCCCCCAGCAGGGGGTACAGATGGAGCCACTGTGTCATCGGTGCTCCTCCACTCTACGGCCTGAGTCCTCACTGCAGGCTGAGCCCTAGCCCATGGCTCCTGGCTGGAGTACAGCCCCCTGCAAGGCTCTTCCTGCCAGAGAGCCCTGAGCAGCCTGCCCTCTTTGCTATAAGGGATGTGCTCCAATCAGCATCCTTCACCGAATGTCTATCGCTTTCCTTGCCCTGGGCAATGCTCTTTGGGCTTTGGTTTGGGCAACAGAATCTTTTATATTTTGTCCCTCTTTGTGCCGGAGATCCACAGCTGTGGGACAGTCACTCTTCTGAATCCTGAAGGATCCCAGGCCCTCAGGGAGCTGAATATTGGTTTCTCATCATTCCTATTTTTTTTTACTCACAAACATGAGTCTTAAGCTGGATAAGAAGATAACCTCTAAATGCTTGAGCTGTTCACTGTGATCCCAGTGGGGAAAGCCGTCAGCTTGGTCCCCTGTGGAGCAGCCACATGGGAGGTAGAGGTTGCCTGGCCCGAGCTCATTCTAAGGAACCACAATCAGTGTAACAGAAAATTGCCCCCACCCGCCAGTTCCTGTTCCAGATCTGGTTCCTTCTGTCTCAGAAATGGCTGATCACTGCAAAGCACACTGTATAAACCAGTTCTCAATTGACATCCATTTTGCCTCTGTATTTCCTGCTTGTTTATCTCATATAAGCTCTAGGCCACCAGAGTTCAGGGCCTAATATTCTAGGAAAGAACCCGTTCGGTGCCTGCTGATATAAATAAATCAGCCTCCAGATGCTGGGTGTTGTCTCGGGGTTTCAGCTTGCCTTGCATCAGTGGCCTGGCCTGCTGCCTGCCCAGCTCTGTTGTCTGTGTTTGTGTGGCAGTTTTGCAGGTGGGACCTGAGAGTCCATCCAGCTTCTGACTTGGGTCTTGTCTGCACCAGCGCTTGGAGCTCTATATGCAGGTGCCCAGGAGTGGTCACTGAGGACCTCCTCGTGGATTCATGATCTCACATTTCCAGGCAGAAGTGCTGCTCCACCTCATCTGTTGGTTCCTGAACTGCTTTGTCTGCAAACCTCCCATAGGCCAGCCTGAATACAACTCTGATTATGGAGGGCCCATCTCACCCAAGAAAACCCAGTAGGGCTTGTATTCATTAAGATAATCTTGTTCTTAATGGCTGAAAGGGGTTAGAAATGTTCTGATATCTCACTTCTTGAGAGATATGTATATTTCTTTGGCATAGAAGTTGTTTAATTCACTGTAAATCTTTTCTGCCAATCTCTGCAGATAACTCCAGAGCTTCTGCTTGATTTGCATAAACTGTTTTTCTCAGGTCCTGAGAGCAATCCCCAGAGACCCTAGCAGAGACCCAAAAGTGGTTGGGGGAAGGTTTTCCACTGCCTAGCTAAGAAAGTAGGAGTACTACGCAGGTCACCACCTGTGTGTGAGCACCTGCTTTGAAGGGTGGTCTGGGGATTCCTGTCTACCTCCCCAGGCACTGGACTTTGCCTTTCAAGGGTGAAGCCATCCCTGGGAAGAGCTTCTGCCTTCCACCTCCCATCTAAGGCAGCACTGAGGTGCACATCCTGTAGGAAGGATCTCACTCCAATTCATATTGGCCATGCCCAGCATGCTCCACCTCCTGGGGTTCTTTAGCAAATTTTAGCCTGAGATTGCACATGCCCTTTATAAGGACTCATATAGAGGGGGTGATCCCTGCCATTCACAGAAAGAAAGACTGTGATCATAGAAACTTGGATAACTTTTTCCTAGCCCAACCAAGCTCTACAAATTCAACAACATCATCTTGTTACAGGTACATCTGTCATGTATTTCGCATTATTGAAGTTGGCACATGAATTATACAGGCATCCTACATTTTTGAAAAATGTTGTCAAATCTCCCACTGGGGCTGATCAGTCAACCCTCCCACTAATGCATTCTGCATCAGCATTCTAGGTGGTCTAAACAATTTTTTTAAAAAAAGTTCTTTGTTTCAGTTAGCATTTCTTTAAGTTTTAGTAAAATGAAGGTTTTTCACATGTTTGTTGGCCATTTGTTCATTTTGTGCTCCTGTGAAGTACTTTAACTTTTTAATCAAGTTATATGGAGTCTCAAAAATCAAGATACCCATGTGTTTGGGCTGTAATATATACCCAATATTTTCTTAGTCTTTTGTTTTTGTTTATTGTAGTTGAGTGTGCATGACATCAAGCTTACTGTTGAACTACTTCTAAGTGAAAATTTGGCTGTGTTAAATTCATTCATAATGTTGCCCAATTACCACCACCATTCTTAAAACTTTTTGATCAAAGAATCTCTGGCAGAAGGAGGCTGGGGCGATAGCTCAGTAGAATAAATGCTTGCCTGGTAAGAGTAATGTCCTGAGTTCAATCCCTGGTGCCACAAAAAAAAAAAGAAAAAAGAAAGAAAGAAAGAAAGGAAACTCCAGCAGAAGTCAGCTGTGCAGTTATCCAAGCTATCCTGTATAAATACATATATATTTCCTTTCCCCTTCCTTCTTTGTTTCTTTTTATTCTCCTTTTCTACATCCCAGTTTTTCCTTCCCTTTGAAGAGTTTCCTTAAAGGAGCAGTTAATACTTATTTTTTTCTCTCTCTGATTTTTTTGACCTTTTTGCATGCTTATATCTGGTAATCTGAACAACTAATTTGAAGACAACAATATTCAATATAATAACCATTGTTGAAGGCCTACCATTTTGTTTAGTGAAATTCTACATTGTTTCTAATATGTTTACGAGTTTTTCATCCTTTCAAAAAAGTAATAAAATTGCATTAAGTCCCCCCAATAATAACTCCATAGGATGTAGCAGAAGCTCTGTTTGCCTCCATCAGCCAGGCCCTTGTTAGCCGATAAGCCTCCTTATGTCTCTCTAGATTGTATTTTTATATGCCCCATTGAAGTGGAATCAAATATACAGCCTCTAGACTCTGGCTTATTTTAATTAATATAGCATCTCAAGTTTTATTTAAGTTGTAGGCTGTATGAGAGTTCTATCCCTGTTATGGCTAATATTCCATTTTGTGTATATTCTGCACTTTGTTCATTTGTTCATCTGCCATTCATCAAGTGGTATCCACTCGCTGGCCTCTGTGACTTAAGCTGCTATGGATATTCCCATGCAAATGCTTGTTTGGTACCCTGCTTTATTGTTTTATTTTTTTCCCCATAATTTTATTGAAAAAAATAGCAATGAGACAGTTTCAAACCAAATTGGTAGGAGTTTCAATAATTAACACATTGCATA
>NDGM011084565.1:0-18661 GCA_002564305.1 Octomys mimax | reverse complement strand
CAATTTGATTTGAAACTGTCTCATTGCTATTTGTTTCTCAATAAAATTATGAAAAAAAGAACTGAATATGCAAAGATTCAGATAAAAATCCTGGAGAAACTCCTGCACATGTATACAAATTGATATAAATAGATAAAGATGATCATTCCTTTATTATGCTCAGTTGATAAAACTGGACACATTGTAACTATCTGTAATTGTAGAGTGAATAAAGAAATTATGGGCTCTTATTAGATGAAAAAAACATACTGTGCTATAGTCAAGACTGCTTCTTGTGGTTTTTTTATCCCTAAACTGAGCATAAGACCTTGTACTCTCTGTTAAATGAATGACTGAGTGAAAAGAATGGATGGATGGATGGATGGATGGATGGACGGGCAGGTGGGTGAATGATTCATCAAATTACTACACAATCCTCTGCCAGTCTGATGAATCTCCCACTCATATTACCCAGAACACTCTCAGCAAATTTTAAAGAACTTGGTACTCAAGCCGGCCCAAGTAATGATCATAAAACATTTCCATGCCGGTCACCATAGTTGCTACCAGCCACTGTGGCTGTCTGTGTCAGTGTTAATACACACCAGAAAGTACAGATTCAGGGTCAAAAGGGAATGCAAAATATCACATTTATGACGTAAAAATTATTTTCTTTCAGTAGAGATTTGATTTAATTTTAAACACACATAAAATATCAAACATATACAAATGCAAATGTTGTGGGTTGTATCTAGGTGTCACCCCAATACCTCATGTGGTTTTAGGGGATGGCTGGACCTAGAGCATGTGAATCTGGACTAAGGGTGCATGCTAACTAGTCCATTGATTGGTTTAGCATAGTTCTGGGTATGGAAAAGACGACCCACCCTGGGTGTGGATTGGGTGGCATCAACCAATACGTTTGTATTCTGAATTAAATAAAAGACAGTGAGAGGCTTGATGCTGCTGCCTGCTGCCTGCTGCCTGCTGCCTGCCTCACCATGGACTATTTTTCTCTCCCGTGGCCCTTTGCCACACCTCGCTGCCTTGGAGCCTCCAGCTACAAATTGAAACCTCTACAAACAGTGAGCTAAAATAAACCTTTCCTCTTTTTTTTTTATTTTTAAAAATAATAAAAAATATCTTTTAAATAGAAACAATACAGGATTCCACTAAACAGAATGATAGGAACTCAACAATGGTTGCTATATTGCATATTATTGTCTTCAAATAAGTTGCCAGATGTAAGTCTGCAAAATTGGTCAAAAAAATAAAAAGAAAAAGAAAGAACTGGAGCATGAACTGTTCCCTCCGATAGACCAGCAGAAGTGAGCCGCACGATTATCCAAGCCTCCTGGGTGTACACACGTATGTCTTTTCCCCTCCATCTCCTCTTCTCCCTCACCCCAGCTGTTCCTCCTCTTTGTGCTCAAATGGTATTGTTCTAAGTAAATTGACATTAAAATGAATTTCACCTCATTCTTTTCACCTCTTCTTATTGTGGCTCCCAGGAAATTAACTAACATGTACAGCTCCCATTCTGTACTGTGGACAGCACCAAACCGAGTGACACTGTTGCCCTGTGTCTAAATTACCAGGCAAGCACACGTCCAGTTTCTAGAAGTGCCTGGTTTGAATTCAAACCAATCTTCTCTTTGCAGAAATAATGGCAGGAAGCTAGATGGGAAAGCACTAGATCATTATGCAGCCCGGGCGACAACTTGGAAAATTAGACCCTGCACACATCCTTTCAGATGCACTTAGTAAAATTTTAGGGAAGAGGAAAATTGCACCTTAAGTTTGGTAACACAGAGCAGATTTGTTTTCCAGCTAAGGTGAGACAGTGGTGTGAAAAGAGTCGCTGCAAGGCGGCAGCGGGCTCCTGTGGCTCCGTGTATGGCTACTGCCATGCGTGGGCCCTCACAGCTCCTGTCCCACTCGCTCTCCTGGGGCCCCATGCTTCCTGGTGCTGTCTCATCTTGACCAACAGTTCTAGGGCGGCCCTGCTGACAATGATGCCTAGGCAATCTAGTCACACAGGCGTCGTGGTCAGGAGAGCAGCCCACTTGCATCTCTCAGCGCTTGTGGAGGACAAACATCAGACACATTGGTGTTCAGCCTTCGCCTTGTAACATGCAGCAACTCTCAAGCCTTTGGCCTCAGAAGCCCTGGGGAAAGTCCCTCTCTGTGCCGCCACTCACCATGCCCGTGACCCGGCATCTCGAAGCCCAGAGAACTACTTGGGCCACCTCTGCAGCAGGCAGGAGACAAATGGCTGGGACAGAGACGCATCTCACAGTTTATGTGCTGTCCAGAGCGGCTAAACCAGGAGCTTAGAAGGAGAAACAGAGTGATTTTGTACATAACGCAGGGGCTGCTATGTGGGGATCAATCCAGCCACAGGAGAGTCAGTTTTTATAAACCAAAAGCGTGCAGTGCCTAGATGCACTTCATCATTTCTGATCTAGGAGAAGTTCAAGTCATGTCTGATCTGGTAGAAGGAAAGGACTTCACAGGTCAGACAGCAATAGTATTCCATAGCAAAGAAGAACTGAGGCTTTTCCAGCTAGGTACCCTATGGACTCATGGCGATTTCAGAAACAACACTTCCCGAGAACCTTCAACACACAGAACATTGGGCAGCGGATCCCATGCTGTAGTAGGTACCATCTTTTTCTTTTTTAGTATTTGCTCTTATCTGATTGACACTTGCGATTCTATGGTGAGTTGAGCACAAATACCATTAACTCCAGAGCTAACTCGGCTGTGCCTTCCCTAAGCCCCCTGCCCTGGCGGCTGGCCGCTAACTGCTTCTCACGCCTCTGCTCTGCCCTTCCTGGGACCAGTAACCGCCAGCCTAGCCCTCATTAGCCTGGCAGCCTCCCCACCTCAGCCCTGCTGCCAAATCCTTCCTGGAGCCCTGGACAGCACTCAGCTCCCCACCCCACCTTCACACACACACACACACACACACACACGCATGCATGCATGCACTCATGCACACACACACACACACACACACACACACAGCGCTGCCTCTCCCACCCCGCAGCAGCCCATGGCCGTGTGGCGTGATGCGGAGCAGACGCCTTGGCTTCAAGCTCCGTCCGCGGGCTAGTTCCGTCCTGCCCTCTGCACAGCACTGCTCCTGCCATTTCTCCTGGTCACCTGGATGGTGTGTCCTCCGTAGCCCCTCAGGTCTCTCCCTCCAGGACCTCAGGTTTACCTGGGCACACTCGCTTAGCAGATGACCAGATCCCAAGAGACAGAAGGTGGCAAGACACGTCGTCCTGTAGGATGCAGATCTGGCAGCCCCACCCTCTCTCTGGGTGTGCATTGCGTGGCAATAAACATGTGGGTATGAAGCCACGTGTACCGTGCCCCTGCCCACACAGACACACACACCTGCCTGAACCTCCTCTTTCCACGGGGCTCTCTCCTGGCATCTGTGCCCAGCAGCACCGTGAGCCCTGCCCTTCTACAATACTCACAAAGTATGTATAGAGCACATGTCACTCTGTGACACTTGGGGAAAGGAGCTGAGTCAAAAAGGGACAAAGGTCTTGTGCACGCTGCTCTAAATTGTCTGAATCTTTTACAACAGCACACCTGTGTTTTAGATGGCTTTGTAAATCCTTGTCGCGGGATCTTCCATGGCCAAATGTCTGACACCTCCACTGTCTCACCACGCTGCTCTGCAGGGCACTGGAGGTGGCCTCCTGTGGCCACATGAACAACCCTCGGTCTGCTTCTCTAACAGAGACCACTACTGCTCCCTTCTTGAAGTCTCTTCCTCCTGTCCCCCGGCAACTGCCCTCAAAGCTATGCAGCAAAATCAGATGCACTGCATTAAAGATTATGCAGGTACCCGAGTGCACTGTCCTCTTCTCTCTCCTGAAACAAGGGTGGGCAGTTCTTCTAAGTAGGGAATACCTTTGGAGAGAGGAGCTGTGGAAGAGCGAACTCTACCGGTGCTTCTGTGAGCTTGTGCATCAGCTGTCACCTGTAGGCAGCCCGCCCCACACACTCACACAGCCGCGGACAGCTTTTTCCCGTTGGCCACCATATTGGGAAAAGCCAGAGATGCGAGGGCTGTGCCAAAGTCCCCATAATCATCCACGTGGCCAGGGCTCTTCTCACCACCCACTTTCTGGGTATACTCAAGAGTCACCTGAGCTACCTCCTGCTCCAGTTCCCTTCCACTGTGCTTCCATTACATCTGCTTGTGGAGAACTGGCAAAGACAATGCCCTACCTAATCAAGATTTTTAAAAATTTTATTAATATGCCTTTGCAATTCATCACGGGGTGCTAGTACACAGGCCTATAACACCTTGCCCCTCACTGAAGAGGGGCTCCATCCACAGACAAGGGGACGATGGCCATTCCCTTCAGAGAATGTCATTTGCAAAGACAAGAAAAACTATCTGTGTTTAGAAAAACCAAAGTAGCCCAGAGCTGCAAGTACTAGAAATCAGTGTGGACATCAAGCGAGGATACACCATGGGGGACTACGCTGTGTCACATATCACCTGGGGGATGAGAGATGCTTCTGTCATCATCCATCTCCCAGAGCAGCTGAGGACCAATGAGACAATGCGTGTAAGGCTGCCTCATCAAGTGGAAAGCTTGTAATTATTCTGTGCTATTTTGCTTCTCACTAGATTACGAGTCAGGACATGGCTCCATTGAAGAAAATTAAACTATGTGCTAATTTCTTTTGAACCAACATTCCTGGAACTGTTTATAAACTGAGAATTCTAATTAATTTCCATCCTCTCACCTCTTTGCAGATGAATAGAATGCACTGGAGTTCAAACTCTATTAACAACATAGCCAAATCCTGGTGACTGTCAATTAAGCAGCCACACTCGGATGTGAGACCTGAAAGCCGCCTTCAGTGCCTTGCCTGTGGCAGCAGGGCCGGTCTGTGCTCGCCTGTGGCTCAGTCTCCCTCTCCCTGGTCTCCGTGGGCACCGGCGCACCCTGCTTGTCCTGCCGGAGCTTCCTGGCTGCTTGCTCCATCCTCCACCCGTCTGATTTCCAGCCCATCCTTGCTGCCAGAGCTCAGACTTCAACGTCATCTTCACTATTCCAGCTAAATCTTTGAAATAGCATAACATAACAAAGGCACAAGTCAAGAGGCAGAGACAGGCCAAACATTCATCACAAAACAGAAGGAAAATCATCGCTGCTTGAAGGGCTTCTGATCCTCACAGCCAGAGAAAATCGGCTGGGGAGCTGAGGCCTAACGGGTGCACGTGAACAGGCGTGCGAGAATCAGGGGCAACCTCTTCAGCAGCGACGCTGCGGACCCACGAAGGAAGAGGAGATGCTCTTCTGCATCTGCCGACCCCGCTTAGAAGCACAGTGAGAAAGAAAGAAGGAACTGGGATGAAAAGGATGCTTAGGGCCCCTGGCTTCTGCGTGATTTTTCTTTTTCGAGCCTGTATGGCCATATGTTTTCTTTCCCGGTTTTGTGTCTCTCTGCTTTCAGCTTCTGTTCATCCAGGTTTAAAGAATCTTGAGACACAAGATCAGCGTGGACAGCTACGGTGCGTGCGGAACTGAAGACTGTGGCTGGCAACGGGCCTCGGGCCGAGAGCGGCCCGCTCAGGCTGCAGGGACTTTAGCCCTGCTGTGCACTGAATGACCACATGGCCTTGCCTGTGCTACCAATCGCTCTGGCCTCAGTTTCCTCCATCTGTCAAACTGGCCTAAAATCTACATAATAAAAACAGCCACGAGGATAATGGAATATCGGTCAGCTAAACGCTCCATCGCTGGACTGGGCTCGCCATAATACCAGCCGCGTTCAAGCCTCGCAAATGCTTTCACGACAGCTGTGGTCATTGCCAGGACTGAACGCCATGGTTCTCTCGTGGGGCAAATTTAACCACTATGCCTGGTTTCTGAGACCATATTCGTGGTCACCAGGGACTATAACTGAAGGTGCACCCCAAGCAACTAGCTGGCTACAGTCCTGCGACTCACCACACCCGTACCCCCTCGAGGTATGCACAGAGCATTGACTCCACACCTCCCTTCAGCCTTAAAAGCTCCTTTTCTTTTCAAATAGGAAGGAGGGAAAGGAGGGAAGGAGGGAGGAAAGAAGGCAGGGAGGGAGGGAGGAACAAAGGGAGGGAGGAAGGGAGGGAGGGAGGGAGGCAGGGAGGGAGGGAGGGAAGAGATATTTTACCTAGAGACTCTAGCTCTCTTTGAGGCCTGCCCATGTGTTTCCACAGCACTGTTTCCACCCCATCATGTGAGGTGAGCTCACCAAGGTGGTGACCAAGGTGGGGGCCTCAAGCTGTGTCCAGGTAGTGAGCCCAGTTACCCCATTTGACACCCACCACAACCCTGCACATCAGAGCCTGGCACTCTTGACTCTGCACAGCTAGACATATAGGAGGTTAGCGACCTGCTGGAGGTCCCTGACTTGGCCACTGGCCAAAGCAGGCCCCCAAACCGCCGTGCTGTCCTGCCCCAAATCACATGCCCAAGCACCGCAGTACCTTCAGGCCCAGCCCACACCTGTATGCCTCGCCCTACAGAGGCCAGTTCACCTTCACCTCTGCCCCATCCCCTTGGTCCTCGCAGCCATTTCCCATGACGTGACAAACATCTCCTGTTCGCTGTCCCAGGTGGTGGCTCTGCCCCACACTCAGGCACTTTCTGTTGGCAGCGTCCAGTAGATGCGACTGCGTGTAATGGTGATGGTTCACTAAACGGAGTCACAGAGTACTGGCCTAGGTAGGCTCAGACAGATGAGTCTCCCTTCCTCCCAGACACACCTCAGGAGTCCTCCCAATAGACTATCAGTTGCTTACACTGAGGAC
The DNA here is from genome assembly GCA_002564305.1 of Octomys mimax. Classification (NCBI taxonomy): domain Eukaryota; kingdom Metazoa; phylum Chordata; class Mammalia; order Rodentia; family Octodontidae; genus Octomys; species Octomys mimax. The sequence goes on along the minus strand of NDGM011084565.1, from coordinate 11,844 downwards.
CGCGGCTTACATTTCTTTGCATCCCACAAGCTTCCGGAAGATTACAGACACCCCAGAAGGCCTTGGGCTCAGGGTTCAGAAGAGGGCAGGTCCCTGCAAGAACTGAGGACCAACGGAGACTAGGGGACAATGGCCTGCCATCGCCTCCCAGCACACAGCGTACTGAGCTCCTGCACACACTGGGGCCAAATGCTCCCAACTTTCAGAAGTCAAAAGGAAGTTGGTTTGATGGCATCACTACAATGCTTAATATGCTACATGGTTGGCATCTGTTCCAGAAGAGACTTGCGTCAGGAGCTCAGAAGGTCTCCTGGGCATATAGGCTGCTCCCAGACTGTCTCCTCTGTTAAATACACTCAGGGTAGGGAATATACATTTTTAAATGCATGAAACATGAGGCAGACTTGACACCCATCTATCAGAGCTGCTTTAAGGATAATAAAATCACCACTGCCATTATAAGGAGAGGGAACTTGATGACCCACTAGAGATTTCTTCCAATCTAAACGATTCTATAAATTCCCCTAAAATCATAAAAAAGCAGATTAAGGATTCATGTAGGTGTTTGCACTATAAATACAAATTAATTTCTGCTCCAGCTGCAATTTTTCTTATCCTTGTAAGAAGCACCTCCATTCCAGAGATCTCTCTGCATAAAACACCAACATAGGAGCTAAAGATAGTTAAGACTCCCCAGGTCCTTCTTGGCAACTATTTTCTCCTAATTTCACAAATAAATCTGTACCTTGAAATGAACTGAATGGAATCTTGCTGCCGTCCAAAAACATTCATCACCAAAAATCTGTTTTGTTTGGGGAGTAAGATATAATTGTGTACAGATTCAGTAAGAACCTAACTGTTCCACTGAGAAATTCCTTGCTGAAATTGTTTGGACTCTAAGTAATCCGTTTATTTCCCTTTTCAGTTATTAGTCATATTATTGCTATTTGTTCCTACTAAAAAAATTCCTACTTAAATACTGTTATGAAAATCTCGAATAGTTTCCAAGATTAGAAACGTATTGTTCTCCTCACTTGGTTTTATGTAACTTAACTCAGAAAGACACTTCAAGAAGAAAAAAATTATTTTTTAATATTCTCTCACCTGTTATGGTTCAACGACTAGACATCAAAGGACAAATGACTAGAAATATAGTTGGTAACATTTTCAAAAGATTAACTTTATCAACTAACACATTTTCAGCTCCCACATTTGCCATGAGGTCGGAGACCAAAATAGAAAAGACCAAAGGGACTGCGGGTCGTGTTTCCAAATGTGTGTGGGAAGCGGCCTACCCCTAAGGAAGTGTGCTCAGCAATGACATCACGGCTGCCTCTCCCATAAGAAGAACAATGTCCTGCAGCAAACTGCAATTTCCCAAATAAAGGAAATGAAAAAAACTAAGCGAAAGAAAACCAAGCCAGCAACGGAATCCAAGGATCGCAACCAGATGCCAGGCACGTTAATATACCATACCTGATAAAAGGATTTAAAAAAAAAAAAAAAAAAAAAAACATGTACCGCTTGAATGCTTAAATACCAAGTATTTCTACCCAGTCACCAATGAGAGGGACAGCCGTGTGCCCTTGGAGTCCTGGCCAGTTGCGTCTCCGATCCTGCGGAGCTCTCCACCACAGATACCCAGGGCTTGGCCAACGGGACACTAGCAAACATGATGCAGATGGGCTTAAGGAGTGTTGCACCCTGAGGCTTGCGCTTTCTTGTTGTTCTTGGAAAGCCTGCAGCTGTCACTGTGAAAATCAACCTAGGTTAGCCTGATGGAGACAGGTGGCTCAGTCATGCTCCTGTCATGCTCAGCCCACTTCCAGTACCAATCACCATGCACATGAGCAATGCACCTCGATCAACCAGCTCCTGGCCACCGACCAGCTGCATGCAAGGACAAAGTGTATCCGGCAAGCCCCACAGAAGAGCAGGCCAGCCACACCCAGCCCCAGCTGCCAACTGGCAGGCTCATGACCTCACAAATGATCACTGTCTGCCATAAAGTTGTGTGATGATTTGTTGCACAGCCAACACTGACACAGAGGTCCTCATAGAGCCCTAGTTCATGAATGCAGCCATGAATGACCTGACCACCGTAGAAGGGAATAAGACCAGGCTATCATTTCCAAAAGTGAGCACACATATGAAATGCTAAGCTACAGTAAGCGCTTGTTACTCACTGGTTTGGAGGTCCCTCCTGGGTCCGAATCTAAAATATAACGCCATGACGATAACAGCGAAGGCTTACTAAGGGCAAACACTATGCGATGTGCATAAGGGATGCTCTTGTTGAAAACCAAGACCAAGGCTCAGGGCAGGCGAGCTGCGCCTGGACTCTGAGTGAACCTGGACTCACCGGTGCAATGCGCCCAGCCGCTGGCTAGCTCTGTGTGCATCACACATGCCTGCATTCCCAGCACTGGTAGAGGTTGAGGCAGGAGCATCATAAGCTTAAGCCCAGCCTGGGCAACGTTGCAAGACACTATCTAAAAATAAAAAAGGGCTAAATCTGTAGCTCAGGGAAAGGCCTTGCATTCAACCCCTGGTACCCTCCTCCATCCCCAAAAAAGCTCTCCTTATCACTATGCTTTTCTAGTGGACTGGACGCCACCCATATGAGGCTTCTGCTGTCCTCTGCGCTGGGCAATTGGCTACCTATGCAGACCTATTCTCTCTTACTCGATTCTTAGATGATCAGAAAGAGTAGGCCCTGTGAGTCTCCCCCAGCTGGAGACACAGAAGTTGGGATGGGTAGTGGACATACTGGGTCTTGCCTGGGCCCGCTGACCGCACAGACACTGGACAGCAAGGCAGCAACAGACTCTGGGAGGGTCTACGTAACCCTCGGGGTCAGACCCAGCAGCAGCAGCAAGTGGCCATCCAGACTCCCAGCGCCTCCTTTCCTGCTCATGGGAATGAGGCGAGGTAGGAGAGGGAGGAGCCTCAGAAGGGCCTGAGAAAATGACTCAGAAGTTGGATGGAAATGCCTTCCACCTCCTCAGTGGTGCAGGTGCTGCCACAGGAGGGCAGAGTCCCTGCCCTCCCTTGCTCGACACATGCGTTGATTAATTAAATTAATTAAACCTCGGTCACACTATTTCCTGGATTTCTGGCAGTTTAAAATGTCTCACTCTTAGCTCTTAAAATTGAGATGAGAAGGGGGGTGAGGAGAAGGAAATGAACCAAGAAAACCCCTTTGGAATGCATTTGTTTCAAAGTACAGCAAGAACAAGACCCTTTCTACCCAGATCAGATGGAGACATCTGTCGCCATCGTCCGTGCCCTCAGACAGTTTGAAATCACAGGCATTCAGGTACTTAGTGCGAGGCACATGCTGGCTCTCAGCCTCCGTCTGCCTAATGAGCCTGGTGGAGCACATCTCTTCTCAAGAAACCCCAAGCGGTTGCGAGACTCTTAACACATGCGGAGTTGCTCCTGGAACACTGGTAGCGAGCTACTGGGGGTATGAGAAGGTGCTCGACAATTGATCACATTAAGTGTGCCCGAGCGAGTGTGAAGGGACACAGGCTGAGAGGGCCACGCACCTTAAATGAAGCTGAACACCATTAGCAGCAAAGCCCCAAGCTTCTGCGTATTAAAATCTTACTCCCTTCCAGAGGACCGAGGCTCCTGCACAACCTTGCTTGGCCCCTTTTCTTAGGGCCCTCAGTGGCAAAAACACTTGCTGAGATCCATAACAACCTTGGTACAGCTCCACGATGCACTGAATTGGGAGGGAGCAACTCCCCTCAAGCCCCAAATGTACCAGCAGTTTGCTGACTGTTTTGTCAAGTTTTAAGATGAAACAGAAAAAGAAAGAATGAGAGATACTGTCAGTGGCAGTGTTTGCTTTGTGCCAGGGACTAGTCCCAACAACTTATGTTATCAATTTAATCTCCCCAAGAACCCTAAGAGAGAGACATGGTTGCCCTGCTTCCAGATGAGGGACAGCGTAGGGCCCAGGCTCTTGACTAACAGAAAATTGTCAGACACTCTTATCATCTCATAAAAGAAACACAGTTCCCCAGACAGCTCCAGCAAGGAGCATCTTCAGCCCTTCCAGCTCAGCCGGTCATGCGCACCCGAGCAGCCACTGCCCGGGCAGGCAGCAGGCAGAATGCTGGGCCATGCGCGCCACCCTGCGAGCCGCGGGGATGCAGGGTCACAGTTCTGCCTTCCAAATCCTACAGTGGGTCTTTTTCCATTTGTCCAATCTGTTCTCATTCCTCGCTGCTCAAGTGTGTAAGGCCTGCAGCTCCTAGTAGGTCTACAGAGCCTTGATTCTTAGACACTCAAAACACATGAGTGTTTTTCAAATGACACATAAGAACACTTAGGATTTCCTTCCTTCCATCCCCCTAAGAACAGGCGCTGAAGACAGTTGGGGCAGCTGCTGGAAATTAAGCGAGCCGCAAAACACCTCAGCAAACTATTCTCTGAAGCTAAGAGGTGCTGCCCTTGGCCTTCACACCACCTCACAGGAGTCCTGCTCGTGGCCCTCTTCTAGTGTCCCACCAAGCCAGCTGCTTTCCCACATCAAGGAAGGAAAGGCTGGGGTCCCATGGCGGCCCCAGGGCTGAGGCAGCAGAACTCGCTGCAGAGATGACATGTTTCACGGCTCTAAGTGGAGGAATGAGACAGCAGCAGCGAGAGGCTTGGCTCGGGATTCCAAAGACTAAGTTGTAGGTGGGGTCAACAGGGTCCTACCTGCGGAAGGCCAGGGAGCATGCGCTGCAGGTGTTGGGACGCCCTTGGTCTCTATCACAGCTGCCCAGTTGTAGAAACTCCACAGTCCATGTGCAAATGATTAGAGCGTGGATGTGTGCCAGTGAGACCTGCGGCGTGGGCACTGAATTTTGAATTTCATATCATTTTTACATGCTGTCATTACTCTTCTCTCACTGCTGCGACGAAGTGCCCAATACCCAAAGTTAGAAGGGAAAGGGCTTACTGAGCTCACAGTTTGTAGAGGTTTCAGTCCATAACTGGTTGGCTCCAAGGCAGGGTGGCGCGGCAGAGGGCATTACAGAGAGATGGTTCTCAGCAGGCAGCAGGTAGCAAAGCAAGCAAGGGACAACCACAGCTCTTTCTGTCCCTCATATCTTATCCAGGCTGCTCAGGGCGGGCAGCACTCACACCCTTAATCCTAGGGCCCTGGGTCCTGGCACCGCACCATGGGTCGGTCCAGGGGCCACACAGTCTAGATCCAGCCCCCTCTGACTGCATGAGGCCTTGGGGGACATGGGGACATAAGCCGTAGCACATGCCATGAGATGTAGTCCTCTTTTGGTTTGTTTTCAATCATGTAGATATGTGGCCACCATTCTTGGGTGGCCATGCAGAACATGTGGCAAGACAGCTACAGACCACTGTGGCCATTGTCTCTGGAATGTCACCTGGGCTGCTGTAGATGCCATGAGAGCCAAACTCACAGCACATTTGGTACATGTGAGCTGAGCCCACTCACCAGTCCCCCAAATGACCATCAAGTAAATCCAGGATTATCTAGTCTCTAGCAATATGGACAAGGAGGCTTCCCACACTGACACTAGTGACTCGGAGAGTTTGCTCCATCCTAAATTGGGACCAAACTACACATAGTGGGATTTCATGGGCACTGTCCGACACACAAGCAACAGCTAAGTGCCATAGGCAGGCATGCTGAGAGACGAGGAGCTCCAAGCTTCAGAGAGGAAAGTTAAGCCACAAGGCGAGGACCCTCACATAGAAGTCAAGAGTAGAGGCTCGCCTTAGAGCCGCTGGCACTGCTGCTCCTAATCTGAAGCACTCAAGTCTCCCGCCAGACAGAGGTGACTGCTTCTAGGGCCCCCCTCTCCTCAGACCAAGCCAGTATCCCAAATGTCTAGGGATCTTTCAAAACACGCAGGTGCTGATGCATTGCGCTTGGAGAGGCCTAAGAGTCTCCATATCTAAGATCTCTCAGAGGACACCATCGCTGCTCTCCCCCAGGGCCATACCTGGAGTAGCAACTCTCCAGAGGTAGTGACAAATCAGAGAGCTTCCCTGCGAATAACCACGGCAGTCTGCACACAGAGAACTGCATGCACGGAGCATGGAGGCAAAGACCTAGGAGACAGGCTGCTCTGCCAAACTCAATACGGGCTCCACCGGCCACCAGGCAAGTGGCCTGGGACCGAGTCCTGACCTGTGTGCACCTGTGGATTCCTTGTCCGAATCTGCACCTGGAACGAGGAATAGCTCCTCAGAGTGCTGCTGGCGATGAAATGAAGTTGCACACACAGAAAGCATGCGGGGCGCCCTGCCTGACACACTGCAAATGCCAGGGAAGCACAGGCTAATCAGGAGCTCACACAGGAGGACCCTTGTTGGGGAGTCGTCTCAAAAGGGTCCAGGTAAGGTTTACTGCCCTGTACTCTAATGCTCACGCACACCCGTGCATGGCCTCCGACCCTTCCAGCAATTCTACAGTTAAGTAAACCAGACTTCCATCCATAGTCATCCAATCAAATTAGAGAGAAAGTTCACTGTGAAAGGGCAGCACCCAGCAAGGGAGCAACCGCTTCCGCTTCAGCCCACCGTGCAGGCCTCCTCTGGGTGCTGTGCGCATTGCCGGGCCCTCTGGGAACACAGAAAAGAACACGCAGGACCCTGTCCTAAAGCAACACAGACCTGAGCCCTGCCGGCACAGTGCTTCCAGGGTCACTGCTCTTCAGGCGGGGCTTCCACCCATCATACACCCCAAAGCAACACACCCTCGTAGTGCATCACTACTTGTACACCTAAGGAGCAAGGCCCCGCGCGCTCCCTGGCACCACAAATGCCCAGAGTGGGATGAGTCCATGCTGACATGCTAGGCGTCCGGGAGCCATTCCACCTCCCCAGGTGAACTGCCTGCCATTCTGTCTCCATCGGTGACACACAGGCACACACTATGTGCCCACCACCCAGGGTGTTGTGCATGGGGGAACGCAGTGCCTGGTGTGCTGGGAGTGTTTAGGGAGAAATGGTCGTGACATGAACAAATTCTGGGCACCACCTTTTCTTTCCTGTGGCTCTGAAGAGCAAACTCAAGACCTTACATATGGTAGGCAAGCGCTCTACCACTGAGCTACAGCCCCAGCCCAAGGGAAGACCCAGACAGAACTTGGTTGGACAAAAGGCCACAGCCTTTTCTAACGCTGGATGGGCCAGTTATTATTTAATGTGTAGCTGAGTGCGCACAGAGGTCTACTAGGGGATGATCTTCAAGACCTGCCAAAAAGCCTGGCCCCACCCTCCCAGCATCCCAAAGTTCATAATTTGGAGCAGATATGCCTAGAACATGGGCAGGCATCAGTTCCTGGAACATTCTGGCCACTTCTCCTTCAAGCACACGTGGCGTCCGCTTTTCTGTCTATCACAGAGACCAGCAAAGTCCCCTCTGTCTGCACGGAAGCAGCGCCCATTCAGCAAACGCCTCCCTCAAGGCAGCCACTTCGTAGCCGCTTCAGCATGGAACCAGCGGGCGGATGGGGGCCTCACCCCGCTCCCTCCGCCACCGACTGGCTTCTCCTCCTTCCCTGTCTCTCCACTGCTCCCCTCTGATCCAGGTTCTGGGACACCTCCCCTACAACTGGAACTCAGCCCTCGCCCCAGGGTCTCCATTTAGCGAGCTCCAGCTGGGACAACCAGCCCACTCCAGAGCCTGTCCGGGATCCCACGGCATCCTGGCAGAGTCCCAGCCCTGTCGCCCTGCGCTGTGGTCAGAGCACTAAGAAGCCCTCCGAGGCTGGGACCAAGCCTGTCCCACTGGCCCCGGCAATCCCGGCACGGGGCGCACAGGTGCCTCGGTAACGCTGAACGGCCGCAGACCCGGGGTGACCACACACCCCTGCAGAGGCACTGCAGGCAGCACTCAGTCTTTCCCCAGCATGGGGAGTCCTTCGCTGGCTCAGAAAAGCCTGTAAGGTAAGAGTCGCTGGCAGCAAGGGCAGAGGCTCTGGAAGCAGCGCGGCCCCGGAAGCTGGCCGCGCCGCCCCGCCTCGCGCCGCCCCGCCCGCCTCCTCAGTCGCTCGCTTCCTGGGCGCCTCTGATCACAGGCAGCTTGCTCCTTCTCTGGTCTCCCCATCTCTCTCCCTTTTGATTCTCGGGATCTGCAGTTCATGGAGGAATAGCAGTTAGGTCAAAGAAATCAAAATAAGTCCAACTGGTTGGGTGACTGTCCCTTTCACCCCACCTCCCCAAGCCTTGAAGCTAGAGGCTACAAACTGCCTGCCTTGGACCGGGGGTAACTGGCTTGCTTCTGAAAAGCAGTGTTCTTAAGATTGCCAATAGGTAAAATTTAATATGTTGAATGTAAAATCCACGTGTCCAGTTATTCTTGAGAAGTTAAGCGTTTGACGACGCGAGCCTGCATGCACTGGGCCCAGGTGGGCTGCTGGCCTCCCTGAGACGGGCCCTGGGCCCCGGAACCGCAACGCCCACGCCTTCCTGGTGCCTGACAGTCTGAGGGCCCTCACCGTGGTCACCGACAGGCACAGCTCACTTCGCTAATTTCTGGTTCCTCGCCTGGCCCTGGCTATGCATATCTGAGCTCTCCAACCCACATCAAACCACTTGGGAAAGACAGGCTCCAGTTGCTCTGGCGTCTCTCGCGGTGTTTAGTGCCTCGCAAGAGGCCAGGGCAGAGCTCCCAACTCATAAGCCACCGTGCCTTATGCCTGCTATCTGGAGTGCCATCTTGAAAATGGTGTAATGGTGCCCACGTAATTGCCCATATGCCCGTCCGACCCTGCAGATATCTGAAAGAAAAAAAAGAAGCCATTGATCCTGAGGTCTCAGAAGTGAGGAATGGATGAGAGAAGGAGCCCCAGGGGGTGCAGCTGGCCTTGCTTCCATCCCCCTTGCTGGCTGGAAGGGAGCCATAGCTCAGTGCAGAAGACCAGACGCCCTTCCCACCACCAGAGCTGCACAGCGAGGCCCAGGACCATTTCCAAGTTATGTGAAGCTAGGGGAGAATTCTGCGCACAGCCCCACGAAGCAGCTTGCTGGGCACACAAAGACCACTGACATTTTGCATCGAGTTTAGAGATCTTAAACTCACAGCAAATTCCAGATTCCTGCAAAGTTAGAGTTAATAACAAGAACACAAAGGTGATGGGACGAACCCCAGCCTGTCAGCGCAAGGATAGAACTTAATGTTTGCGAGACATATTCCTTACTGAAAGACACCGCTGATCCCCGAAAGCAGCCGCTGGACACACCCTGGCAGGCAAGGTGCTCGGGGTGTGGCGAGCCACAAGGCAGGCTCAGGAACTGCCCTTGGGATGCGTGCAGTCCTTAGGGGAAGTGTCATGAGCACACACATGCGCTGACTGCAATAATCCCAGGTGTTGATCTGTGCTATGGAGGAGTCAAGGCATAAGAACTGGCACAGAGCCTCAGGGATAAGGAGCTGCCCAGGCCCAGCGCACTTTCCCGAGCGCCCAGCACACCGCGTGCCTCTCCTCTGGGCCTCTCCTGCACCGGACAGGAAGCGAGGCAGCCGGAGGCACGCCTTTGCTCAGAGAGCCCGGTCCAGTGTGTGCGAACTGAGCTTCCGTGTTAGCTGCTGCTGCTTGGAGACAACAGGGTCTCTTCATCACGAGGACACAGACGCCGTTTCAGTTATTCTAATACTCAAAAGCACTGAAGGGGAAGATGACGAAAGCAGAGCAGTAGGGGAGGGGACCATGGCTGACAAGACAGGCGGGGCAGGACGGGAAAGGGATGAAGAGAGGGAGGAGCAGGATGCCTTATGGACACCTGTCCACTTCCTGTGATAGCTGCAAGCGTTATGGACTGCAGAGGAGTACTAAGAAGAAGATTCAACCAAACCCTTCCTAGCTGAGCCACGTTCTGCTGAGGGTGGGTATCCAGAACGTCTCTAATAATTTAATAAAACACCTGAAGTTGAGAAACAGTCCAATCCTCTGGAGCACTTAGGGCTTTGCCAAAATAATCAGGCTTGTTGGTGGGGGGGTAGGAGAGGGGCTGCTGTAGGCGTGGCCCGGAGGTGTCTGTCTCCCTTCCTGCTGGTCTTGTGACTCTACTTCTCCCCTATCTCTGCCATGCATCTCTGTCATGCTGTCTTTCTTTGAAACTTCTGTAGACTGAGAGCCAAAATAAACCTCTTCTCCCTTTAAGTTTTAAGGTATTGGATTTTTTGTTCCGGTAACTGGAAAATTAATGAAGATAATCAGAGAGGAGTGAAACAGGATAGTAAGCTTTGAAGGCCCCCAAAACACTTGGAGCTAACCATACTAATCAGAGAGTAATGCTACTGACAGCAGAGCACTCTTGTAATCTTCATGCGCATTAACACATGTGACTCTGCAGCGAGGTGTGGTAGAGTTTGCCTGTAGTCCCAGCAGCACTCGGGGGCCGAGACAGGAGGATCTTGAGTCTAAGCCTGCTGAGCTTTCTTGTAGATTGGACAAAAGCTTGATATCCACAACTTAAAGGGTCATGGGTTCAGAGGTTTCCACAGTGATCGGCAGGGTCCAGGGCACAAACATTGTGGCAGAAGAGCGTGGCAAATAACAGCTGGTAGCTCATGGCAGCTGGGAAGCAGAGCAGGTTAGGAGGAGCCAGACAGGAGGGCGCCTGGGCCAGCTATAGGCCCCTGGGCCACACGCACTCCAATCCGTTTCCTCCCCCAGCCCGCACCTGGTGGCCCATTCACTCAGGAACTCATCGCTGGTGTGAGTGCCCTCCCAACCCACGCACCTCTCCAGGAGGATCATTACAAATCTGAGCTGTATAGTGAGACCCTGTACCAAATACAAAGAAAGAAAGGGAAGGGAAGGGAAGGAAAAAGAAAAGAAAATTATTATTTGTAGATGACAGGAACTCTACATAAAAATCCACCAGAACACTCTTAAAATTAATAACCACATTCAGCAATGTAGCAGGACATAAAATCAGCACACAAGAAATCACCAGCATTTCTGTGCACTAATAATGAGTCTACAGAGAAAGACATTAGGGAAAAAATGCCATTCACACTAGAGACCCAGCAGGCCTGGCATACAGGCCAGGGGTGAAACTCTGCAGCTGAAGTTCCTGCAGAGAGAGTAGGGGAAAGAATCACCCAGCTAGTCCAGGAACATCTTGCCAGAGGGGAACAACAGGTTCACTCCCAAGGGTGGCAGTAGGACGGAGCTGAGCACAGCAGCCAGACCCAAATCAGGCACATCTAGATAAATTCAAACTTTGTAGATCTGCACCCGAATATCAGTAAGTGCTAAGGTTATAACTGCACCAAAGCTCTACAACAAAGGTCAGAGGATAGTGCTATACAAAATGAAAAAGAAAAGGAACAAAATGCAATCTCAGATGCCAAGCCCACCCATAGCAAGTGCAGAGGACACTAGCACAGAAGAAATTGGGAATCACACAGCTGAAATCTCTGAATAAATAGCATTGAAATAAAGAAACAACTGCAGAAAGATATAGAGGAACTCAGATAAGAAATAACCTCTGAAATAAAAAAGAAATCTCTGAATTAATAGCATCTGGAGTAAAGAATCAAAAGCACAAACAGGGAGGAAACCCAATCTGAAAAAAGCTCTGTAATAAAAGAATTAATAACTGCTTCTAAAGAAGATGTTGATTAAAAAAATAGAAATCAGAAAAATGACAGATTCCTTGAATGAGCAATACAGGAAAGAAATACATTGCATGAAGCAGACTCAAAGAGATAAAGAGGAACTTACAAACTCAATCACAAGCTTGCAAAACTTTCAGTGAAAGTGAAGATAGAGTTTCTGATACTGAAGACACCATTGCAGCTAGTGAAAAGGTAAGAAAAGATCTCTTAAAAACAACTAGGATGCA
>NDGM011084556.1:0-10232 GCA_002564305.1 Octomys mimax | reverse complement strand
ATCTTGAAATGTGCTAAATACATTTTAGTACTGTTGTTCTGCTTGAAAGTGGAGAGACAACTTTAAATGGAATGAGTGTCATATATTCTAACATATGCATGTAACATGCACTAAAATGCAGGGTCTGTGAGGGTATGAACATTTGCTTGGTTGTCTGTTGCATAGTCAGTTTCTCACAGAACACTCAGCCTGTGGTAGGTACTCAATACACACTTTTTGAATGAATGGATGGATAGAAGCATCATGAAGACTGTCGACTTGATTAATTTGCCACTTTCGCCCCATCTTCCAAGCCATAAGGAATTTCTTTTAGTTTCCCAAGAAAGCCATGCTTTGTCTTCCACTGGATTGTGCATCTTCCATTAGTCCTGCCTGGAATGCTCATTTCCAGAACAGTTGCTCCCTGCTAATATGACTCCAAGTGCACTGACCTAAGACTGCTGTCCTCTGAAAGGTCCGCTTGCACAGCTGGTCCCTGGCTACTGTCTGGGAACTTGGCTGGCCAACACTTCCTACTAAGATAGGAAACTTCTGTTGCCTGATAAAAGTGGCTCACTGAATGTGCACAGTTTTACAGAAGCAATATGATTTATGCCAAACACCTACTTGTTTTCCTTCTGGGCATCTAGAATTTTGATGCATTCCAAGAAGAGATTATTTCTGTGGACAGCCCTCAGTGGATTCCCTGGCCACTGGGTCTTTAATGAGTTTCCCCAGTAGGCAACATGTTACGTGTGTTGGCACATATGCTGCTGGGGAAAATAAGCATGTGCGGTGAGATAGCACTGGGACAGGACTCTTACAAGCTTGCAGCATTTCCCCTTGCAGAGTTTGCTTGCTATGCACTAAATGCAATAAATCATAACCATTAGCATAGCTATGTGCTATGTCCTGTTGGTCCTTCTGGAGAATCACTCATCCTGGTTTGGTCTTTGAGGCCCCAACATATCATCTAATACGGGTTCATCATCTGTAATGACGTAAAAGCACCTCAAATGCATTCCAGACTGTGGGGCAGCAACCAAACTGGTTTCACTTAGTATCCCCTGTATATTGCTCAGTGCCTGGCCTACCATAGCTATTTTAAATATTCCTTCAATGCAGGCATCAACAAAAGAATAAGTAAATACTTGAGAAAATTTTGTATAGGCAATTAAATCTTTCAGACTCAATGCTTAAAACCCCATTATTGAAAGAAGAATCACTGTTAAACTTGATTAGTTCTGATTTTTACACCTCAGGAGTCAGTACTTACTTGTGGAATACACATCTAAAATTGTAAAAGTTAATTAGAAAATATGGTCTAATGTGTTCTAATGTATTCAGCTTTTTCTCCTTGCACTTAGCCTAGCACCTGGCATATGAATGACGCTAAAATGATTACTTAATAAACAAATGGGCACATATAGGGAATTCAAACTCTAGAATAAAATTGCTGCATTAGTGTAATAAGAAACAGTCTTGCATGCTGAAGATCTATTTGTTAGCAATTCAGTACAAATTTGCATTTACTTTCTGAAAACTCATCTGTTCTTCAAAGAATTACTTATTTTTCAACAATATTTCCATGCTTCTAGCTCCATGCATTCATGGCACTGGTGGGGAAACAGAAGTGCCAGAAAGGGAAAAAAGGAAGCACACTTAAAATTGTATGCATGGCGTTATGCACTAAATCACTCCCGCCCCCATTCAGAGGTTGAAGTCCTTAGCCACAGGACATCAGACTGTTACTGTGCTTGCAGGCTGCAGCTTCGTAGTTGTGGATGAATCAAAATGAGGCTATTAGAGTGAGCTTTCACCCAGTGTGACTGACATTCTATGCAGAGACACTGGGGATGCATGCACACAGACGAAAGTCCATTATAGGACAGAGCAAGAGGCGGGCCATCTGCAAGCCAAGGAGTGAGGCACTCAAAGTGACCAAATCTGCCTACCCCTTGACTCGGAATGTTCAACTCCAGAACTGTGGAAAGATACATTTCTACTGTTACCCAGTGGATTTTTTATGGCAGCCCTGTCAAAGGAATACAATAGGTTTCTTATCCTTTGGATGCTAACTTTTGCTCCATAAGCATGTTGGACTAGAAAAAAGAGAAGGCAGCTGGCACTCGCAGATTCCAGAAACGCCACACATTTGCTGCCTCTCTCCAGCTGCCCAGCCACATTTCAGGCTGAAGAAGCCAAGCCAGCAGCGGGGCTAGTGTGGGGGACCTGTGTGGCCAGTTTAAAGCATGCCTGCTCTATGCTGATCATTAGCAAGCAGCGTCCTGGAGATGGCAGCATTAGCTAATGATTACTCCACAAGGCAGTACAGTTGCCTTTTTGCTTTTTCCCCAGCAATTTGTGGCAAAAAGAAGATAAGCTACGGACCCAAATAAAGTAAGGATCTTTGCCAGGGCCATATGCTCCTAACTAGGGTGGGGAAAGCTAGAAAAGCACTGAGACAGAACTCTTTCTCTTGGCTAATTGCAATCCCCCTTGCCCCAACCATTCGGCAGAGCATAGCCTTTGTGCATGCCAGACGGCAGCGGCCTGAGGAACAAATGTATTGTCACATGGCTGCGTCTGGGCTGCAAATTCCTCATTCAGTTATCCTGTTGAACTCAGTCTTGTCTCCCTCCCTACACTTTCCACAGCATGCTATGCATATTTCTGGCTCCAGAGTTGTGTTTCTGCTGTTTAATCCACATGCCCCTTCCCTTTATCTCGTTCCACTCTTTTCCCTACTTCTAAGCCATCCCCATGGCCTTCCTTGGGTATCGCACTCTGCAGTAAGGTTCCCTGAGTAAGGTTGCTTTTCCTGGAGTCACAGTCATGCTAAGTTATAAGAGACCTGTAATGAAGGTGCATACAAAGATCCTTTGAAGCTCAGATGGAAGCCCAGGTGGATTGGAGCAGAGGATGGAGGAGATGAGATGCAGTCCTATGTGTACACCTAATGAGGAACTTCCTGACTTGGTACCACCCACCCGCGTTGTGAACAATGTGTATGGATGGCATCACTGCCTGACTCTTGGGTCACATTACATTTTAGGTACCTTAATGGCCCTGAGAATTTTACCCTTTTCCTGGCTGCACTCCATCCCACCTCCATCCTTATCCCTGTCCCAGCCCATTATTTGAGCTTTACCTGTAATGTTTGGTCATCAGTATTCTCCTAAGCTGCTTGAAATGCTCTGATATATATATATATATATATAACTTATAGGGAGTATAAATGCAGCGTGGCACCTCAGTAAGTTTCTGAGCAAACCTAAAAATAAGTATTTTGCTATTGTTTTCTGTCATCATTAAAATGTCAGTCAAGGGACTGAAAGTAGATCTAGCTACTCTCTGAACTGTGCTCACCATGTCTATAAATGCCTGTGTGGTGAGAGGGAATTGGCAGCATCCCAGACCCAGCAAAGGAGCAGGCAGGAGGATAGAAGAGAATGTCTAACTCAGGATCTTTGACCTCAAAATATTTAGATTAGTAAGAAAAACAGTATGCTGAAGGTTACATGAGAAATGGGCAAGGAGATGCAGGGAAACAGGGAAGACAGAAGGAGACCAGAAGACGAGGACCAGGTGTTGTGAGGGCTGCTTTACATGGAATATATACTTCCATTCTTTTATCAACCTTCACATACTGGGAATATTATTGCATCCATTTCCAGCATGAGAAAAACAAGGTTAATTTACCTGCCCAGAACCACACAATGAAAGAGTTACAAGGGCAAGATTTGAACTGAAGTCTGGTAGACTCCAGGCAATGGATTGCCGACCACTGTGCTGAACTGCCAGGTACCCTGCTGAATACTGTCTTCACGTTGTGCCTCAGCTCTGACTGTCTGGTGACTCAACTCTTCTTGGCAGGAATAAGGAAGCCGAGGGTGCTCCTCTAAGTCATGAGACTTAGAAACATGCAGGGGAAGGAATTCAGTGTAATCTTTAAAGGTCCCCACCACTGCACATTCTTCTCTACCTGAATGCCTCCTGGATTGTAAAACTGGAGGGCTCCCTTCCTCCAGGAGGATGAGAAGGTGTGCCTTGGGGCTCCTCATCCCAGGACATGTGTTCTAACTCAGTACTCTTTGCTTCCTTCAGATTTGACTTCTGGGGAGCTGTGCCTTCACCTAGTAAAAGCCATTTATTTCCATGCAAGGTCTTCCAGGCACAACCCAGCTAAAGGAACCGGAAAAAGTCAAAGTCAGGAACTGGGCCACTAAGAGACAAAGATCCTAGCCTCTAGTGCCCAGCGTTCAAGTCCTGCAATCTCTTCTGTGCTGGCCCTTGGACCGCTCCTTACTGCGCACTATGTAACAGCTGAGGTGAATCCAGTTGCCCTCCTTTCATGCACAAAGTAGCAGCCAATCCCTCAGCACACAATATGCTTCCTTCTCCAATTGCTAAACTCCTGCATCCTGCTTTGAAGCACACCAAGCCCTTGGCTCTCTTTTGCTTTTCCACTAGAAGTTTGATCACAAAAACTCTCAGATGTCAAGTCATTTATCTCTGCTAAAAGACACAGCCAGAATCAATATATGTGTTCTATCCCATGTAACAGTCATTTCATTTACACCCATTAAATAACAGATCCACAATCAATTATTTGACTATTTTGTCCTGAAATGAACTCATGGGAATAGGTTTACATCGTCCTCTTCTTTTCATCATTTCAGGGTGCTTTTTGTACACTTGATCACACAAATACTGAAATAGAAGGTGGCTGCCCTCCTTGCATAGTAACTCTTTTAGAACAGGGTAGCAAAGGACAAGTTGTAGTTCTTTTGCACCAAGCAGCTGCTGAAAGGGTAAACACGTTTTTTGAATATCACCCACACTCCGTGTTCATTGCAGATCGGTCTAGTCATTACAAGATTTTGTTCTTAGGTAAAGCATCAAGTTCCTGGTTGACTGTAGATTAGATCACCTGGCCAAAGGCTTGGGAAGCCATCATGAATCTGATGAAACCACTTCTGGTTCAAGATCTCAGCATTCCTAACCGTCTGCAATAGATCGGGATCACTGGTCACACCCACCGAACAGGTATTGGTGTCCTGAAATCTCCTTCAGGCTTATTTTAAACTGGTCACCTTCCCTGTAAAATGCTGTTTATGGCAATAGGCTGAGAGGAAACTATTAATAGTAAGCAAATCAGGGCACCTCTCCTACAGACACCTCCAGAGTGCCTTTTTCATCACCTGTTTCTCTGAACAAGCAAAAGAGGGAAGAATGATGCTCTAGTACAGCCTGAGGGGGGAGGGCATGTGGGGAGGAGTGACCAGGGTCTGGTGCCCTGTCCGCAGGCCCCAAGTCACAAGATAAATGAGATGATCTTTGACAGTTCACACCAGGGCCATATTTTGTATGTCTCACTGCTAGGCAGCTCTGACCCACTCATGGTCTATGCATGACTGCAGGAATGTGTGCAGATGTGCTGTACCTGTTTGGTGCAATCTTCTCCACCTCACTCTGTGGCCTAACCATAGCACAGTGTAGACCCCACTGTAGTACTGCTTAAGTGAAGTGTTGAACAATGGAAAGAATACAGACTCTGGAGTTAGAGAGACCCACATGGACTCTGCCAGGTAGAGGCATGGTGACTTGGATAATTACACCATCTATTAGAGCTTTAGTTCCTCATCTGTAACTTGGGCTATGTGGGATTATTGTGAAGCAAAGATGTGTATAGTGGCTCAGATCATCAGTAAATGGTAATTGTCACTGTCACTGCTAATCCTGAAGGCCAAAGGCCTGTTTTTTACCTCTTTTCTAACGCTAGCAATGACTAGCACAGTGTTTTCATGAATGAAAGCTGTATGCTAGGAACTAGAGTTTTGGTTGCCTTGTTGGAATATATGAGAGTCAGGTGTGGGTAAGCAAGGAGAAGACTGCTATAAGTAAATGGATTACCTGGTTTCTAAGCTTCTGTCACCCACAGCAATCATTGTTAATCTTGGAGATGCTCATGCCATAGTCAGTAGATGATGCATAATTAATTCAGACCCATGTTATTTACGCCCTTGTAGTTCATCTAACACAGCTTTCATTAATTCCTTGCATTCACTGAAAATGGAATTGGTTAAAGGCTGGCACTATAAGTTTTACATGTCTAGTGTATGTAGGTGCAAGTGTGTACACACTGGTATTTTGCACTGGTGTTGCAGAATAGAAGATCCTCTGTAAGTGCTTGGAAAATCACTTGTCATGAGATCCCCCTCCCCTAGCTTTTCAGTTGCAGTGTTGATTCCTAGCAGAAAGCCCAGGCACTAGCTACAAGCCTGCCTCATTAAGAGCCTCACTTTCCACAAAGAACTGAGATTCTGAAACTCTCCAATATGGCTGATGGAGGATATGTGGGATTTGGTCAAAATAAAGTAATAAACATTTACATACAATTCTTCGTAGGCTAGAAGACTGAGGGTTAGCAGGCTTGCCATTGCCCATTCTGGTTTTCCTCATCCAGCCCTCACAAACTCTGTGAAGCTCAGAAAAGCTTACTACCCTATCTCAGATCACAAGCTAGTAAGAGGCACAGTAAGCACTGTACTTCAGAATGATCTCACTATCATACCTCCAGCTTTCCTCCTGTGTCATAATATACCACAGGGCCTTTCTCCACAGGTTGCTGAGTCCACTGCAGCACTGGCTTAAAGCCCACATCCAAATATCTTAATTCAGGTCTTCTAACACTTTACCATAAGAGATGCCTGGAAAGGTAGAAACAAATGAAAAGCTGGAATAATCAAGTAAAAACACATGAAAATGGAAACTAAACTTTCTCTCAGCTTCTAGAAACATGCTTGTGGTTAAATGTTACATTATCTCAGGCATTAAATCCAAATCCTGGAATGCAGATTTATGCTCCTCTCTGTCCTTGATCTCAGTAGAGTCATCAGGGTAAGCATGCCTTAAAAGAACCCTGAGGGTCACTTTGTGTCAACTAAGAGTCTTTGCCAATACTTTTTTATGGCCCTCAAGATTTAATATTTTCTATGATGCTGCTCTCTCTCTCACTTGCCATTCAGACCTTATTAATGATTACTGATGAATTTAACAAAAGCCACAATTGTGATTTCTTACTTTTAATATCAAACTCAGCCATCTTTGAATTGAGTAGCACTCTACTTTCAAAGCTCTGAACCTTTTGCTCCCTCTGGGATTGCTTTGGAAATGTTCAAAGAAAAGGTCTTGAAAAAGCTACTGAGGCAGCAGGCAGGTGAGAAGACATGCTGCTATCCACAGGGTTAAAGCCAGTTAGATTGAAAAAGCAAACTGATAGTGTACTTCTGTTTGTTGCCTGTCCACCATTCTTGAGAACAGCATCCGGGGCTTTGTGTTTCCATTATCCAGCACAGTAGTAGGTACCTAGCTGCCCTATCAGCAGTGCCTACCAAAGTTGTGCCAACTATACACCTGTCAAATCCCCATGATATTTTAAATTCCCAAGACCTTTCAACAGCATTTTGATATTGAGGAACATGCTTTGTTCTTTGTTACTTTCCCCCCATCCTTGGTTTTCCTAACCCTGTAATATCCTGGATATCTTCTACCTCCTGCCTTTCCTCTTTTGTGTGTTTTGCCTTCTCAGCCTCTATTTCCAGACTCTTAAAGGTAATTACTACTCAAGTTGGACAACAATTACCTTTTGGTCCTCTTCCTTTCTCTGTAGGTCAGTGCTTTACAACAGTTTTCCATGATGATGCGAATGTTCCCTACCTTTGTTCTCTATATGGTAATCACTTGTTATATGTGTTCCTTGAATAACACACTACATACAGCTAACATGACTGAAACACTGAATTAACATTATACTTAATGTGAATTAATTTAATTAGCTGCATATAGATGGTTCCTGTATTATTAGAGAGTGCAGTTCCAGACACCCATGTGTGGTAGTCTCATCTCATTCCATGGTTCAGGTATCACCTCAGTGTATATGACCTTCCGTGTCCTGGGACTTGATACGAAGACCCCAATATTTCTTTTGCATGTGGAAGGGTTTCACAGATGCTCCATCTAATAAGTTTCTACTCACAGACCTTGCACATACACTGAAATCCTACTGAACGAAGGGATGAGCAAAGAACCATTGACTTTAACTTCATTTGTTTTTCTGATAACTAGATTTTTGGGAGAAAGAGCAAGATGCTGATAAAAAAGAACAAATTATTCAGCTGCTTATAGGTCAAAGTAAAAGACCTATGCTCTTGCAATTAGTTGCATTCTCCACCAAATCTTTTAACTGAAGAGCTCAGATTTTGTCTGCTTGGGAGGCTCTACAGTGTTATACTTAACACTTTAGTGTCTGCAGGCACACTGCCTGGATAAGAATCCTGGCTCTACCAATTACATGCTGTACAGCAACAGGAAAGTTGTATAAATAACTTCCCTGTACCTCAACCTCCTCATCTGTAAAATGGGGATGACAATAGTACCTAACAGGCATATAATATCATGCATAAAACTGCACCCAGTATAATATCTAGCATAGAATCACGGTACTAACAATAGCTAGCATTGACATGGGTCTCCATCTTCCCACATTCACTATGTTTGGCTCAGATACATCATCTACTGGAATGCCCGGAGATCCAGGCACTCAGGTCTCAAATGAAGAGTCTGCAGAGAGCTCCCCAGTCTCGGAAACTCTAAGTGGCAGGAATTCTGAGTCGGCACAGTGCCATGGACTCATTTCTGGAGTACTTCCAGCCCCCAGGGCTGCAAGCCTTGTAATGACTGCTAAAAATTAGTATACTTTAATAGCCTACTACACATGTCTGGAAGATATTCTAGACTTGGAAAGGAGAGTTTTGTTCTTTACTATACCTGACTTATAGCTAGGGACAATGAGCTGATTTAGCTCACAGCAGAGCTCAGTAAAATGTTCAAGTATGTATATGTGCATATGTGTTATGTAAGACATATATTATGTATACATATGCATATTTTCCAAATTTTTGGTAAGTTAAGCAGGGGGTGTCATTGCCACTAGTTATTATACATAATGCATATTATTAAATATATACATGTACACACATGGCTTATATATAAGGGATTTCCTCTATCTATTTTTTTTTTTATTTTTCTGTATTTTAGGGAACGGTCTACAGGGTGTCGAGGCTCTCACTACTAGATCGGACTCGTAGTGATCCACCTGTTTACAGCCTCCCAAGAGCTGAGATTACAGGTGTGTGCCACCACACCCAGTCTCAATTGCCATCTCAGCTTGCCCCAGGGGCTGGGCCAGCATGGCAGGCCTGGGGATTGAAGCTCCCCTTCACTGCCAGCCCCTGCTTGCAGATACTTTAATCTGCTGAGCTATTTGGCTGGCCCTTGACTTCCCCTATCTAAGTAGATCCATAATACCTACAATTCTGGCAGGGAAATCTTGTGCATCCTTGCCAGTTTGGGGACAGACGAGTACCTCACCGCACAAGTGTTTAGTCATTCTGTGTCACATCCAACACATGTGCTTGTGCACAAAAGTATGTCTATTGCATCTGGACAGATACTGTGTCTTACATGGTAAGCAAGTTAGCTGGACGCTAAGACACAAAAATCCACATTTGTTTGTGAATTAAGTATACAGGTTGACAGTAAATTAGCATCTTTCCGCACAGTATTATCCTTTATTCCAAATGAGGAATCTTTCCGGGAGGGGCTACTTCAGTGAATGCCACAGAGTTGTGAACCACCCCATCTCCTCCTCGAAAAGGCCTTCCATTCCTTTTCCACATGGTAAGTCACAGCCATGGACTACTGTTGCAGGCAGATGAGTTAGAAATTTTATAGGTAGTCACACAGGGCTAGGCCCTCAAGGAGACAATATGGAAGGCAAGATGACTTTGCAACTCTGGAGAAACAGACACCCCTGCTGTGAGACAGACCTCAAGAGAAAAGATCAAACGAATGCACACCTCCCTAAGGATAGACATGAGGGATTGATGTTTCAAATAAGTCTCTCAACTTGCAGAAGCCTGGCAGTCACTAACCAAGCCCCCTACAGGAAAAACCCCTGGTCTGTTTTCATGCTTGTTTGCTAAGTGACTTGCTCCCCCTTTTGGTCCTGGATTTAATCAATTTTATTGGAGCAATGGTGCTTGTAATCTTATTGGTTGACCATAGTTTTGTTCCACCTCATGCCCACCTAAGCAAATTTCCATGTTCTCCATTTTATTTATTTATTTATTTTTATTTTTATTGTATTGAGAAACAAATATCAAAGAGACAGTTTCACAATTGAGCAA
>NDGM011084548.1:0-15623 GCA_002564305.1 Octomys mimax | reverse complement strand
TGAAATAGACTGGGAGACTGGGTTTGTTCTATAGGGGTTGGGAGGTATGGAATGGCTTGGGGAAATAGTGAGAGGCAACCAAGGACATCTGCCTGCCTGTGACCTGAGCCATAAGCACACAAAGCTCCTTTCCAACATCACCAATGGGTAATTCCTCCCACCTCCTGGCCACCTTATTCATGGCCTTCTTGGGACAAACTTTCTCTTTCAAGGCATTTTCTAATTTTTGTTTAAACTTTGTTTCATTTGATTAAAAATGCCTGGATGTAGAGCAGGTGTCTAGCCCAGGCTGACTAGCATGGGTGACAATAGCCCCTCACCGTCTGCCCAGCAAAGGAGACCTCCACAAAGGGATCCACCAGGTCCTTGCTGTCACCCACAAATGCTTTGGTGACATTTGCCATGATGCTGGAGTTCATTTTGGGCAATCCTTCTGCTCTGTAGAGTCTCACATAGAATCTGGCCCAGGCTCTCTCTGATGGAAAACCTTGTGGGATCAGAAGGTTCCTTAGAAAACAGAAAATGTAAAAAATCAAAAGCTCTCACACTTGGAAGACTATAGAGTAGAGCATAAAAGCACTTTGGAAGCAGAAAGTAAGATTTGACATGCAAGGAGACTGAGATTCACCACTGCAATGTGCCTTCTTCCTAGCGTCAATGACAGCAAAGGGCATAAATTGAGCATAAACCCTTTCAGGCCCTAGAATTAGAGTACACCCTGTCTCTCACTCTCCATTTTAGAGATGCATTTATGATTTCCCATACCAGTAGGTTAAACAATAATTATTCAAAGAAAAATCAACTACAATCAGGTAAATTACATAAGCCCAAGAATAGCTTATCTACAATGGGCCATTAGAGATGAAACAGTTCTCATCATGGAAGCCAACTTTCCAAAGGCAAGCAATGCCTTTGAGAGGACATGCCCTGCTGCCTTTGGTAGAGCAGAATCAAGGTGGCCAGCCTGTGGACTTGGTAGTTCTTATACACTGGTGAGGAAAGGGGTGGAGGGAGGGGAAAGAGACTCAGGACAGCTCATAGCACCTCTCCAAGGCAGCACCAGAGAGACCTGTCTCACTTTTCTATTTGCTCCTCAGCATCGGAGGTTTTGGGGGTTGTCTTTAGGGTGTCGCCTTTGCCGGTCACATTGATGTCACACTTCAGGTAGCCCTTGGTGCCAGTCCTGATGTCTCCGGGGTCCGTGAGCAGTGCCCACTTGTCACAGAACTGATGGCCTAGAAAAGCACTTTGACAGATCACATCCTCCATAGTTCAGTGAGTGACATCCCTCATGCTCTCCTCGCCCCCAGGTCTTCCCCACACTCTTCGCTCTGTTGCTCAAGGCAGCCACTCCTCTCAGTTAATTCCAAGACTCCTGTTGTCCCCCAACCCTCTACTCCCCATTCAACCTACCAAAGATATTTGGGAAATATTCAATCTGGTGATTCACTAGACAGAATCCCTACCTTGACTAGAGAGGACAGTAGTAATGGAGTAGAGAAGTCAGAAATGTGGCTCATAGATCTTTTTGTTTGCCCTATGGTATGAGCAAAACTTCAAAATTGCTTAAAAAATCTAGACCTCATCTTCCAAAATTAAAAAAAAAAAAAAGTAAAATAAGTCAATACTGAGCTTCCAAGGACCAAGATTTCCTGCTCCCTACAGACGCCATCCTTCCTGAAGGGATGGCGATCAGGCCAGAGTTCCCAGCCAGGCCCACTGCCTGGCCCCTGAGGTCCCAAGTACTGGAATCGCTGCAGAAGAGAAGGGGATGCTCCTGAGAAGATCTGTTCCCTGCTGGCTCCATTATTCATCAGTTCCCAACATTGAAAAAATTACCTATTGTCAGAATTTCACTGTTCCATAAATCAGGAGTAAGAATAATGATTATAGAAGCCTGACATAAAATATCCAGCTATTATTACATGTTAGGCTCTCTATTAAGCACTTTATGTACATTTTTTAACTTACTGTTCCAAAAACTCTGAAGGAGGCATTAACTTATCTTCATGAGGAAACTGAGAGACAGTGAAGTCACATCCACTATTCAAAGCTGCACAGCTTGGAAGTGGCCGAGTGGTATTTAAAATCCAGGATTCTGATCCCACCACCTATATCTTTTCCCCAGGACTGAGGATTGAACCCAAGGCCTTGACACTGAGCTACAACCCCAGCCCATTTATTTTTTGTTTTTATTCTGAGACAGGATTTCGCTAAATTATCCAAGTAGGCTCAGTTTCCCAAAGTTCTGTGATTATGGACATCTGTCACATGCTTGGAGCATACGTCTCACAGCACTAAATTAAGGAGAATTTGTTTGAGGACAAAAAGAACATACTGAGACATGGACATATAATTCTATCATTAAATCGCAAAACATTAAAGACAACAGCCACAACATTCTCTACATGGTAGGATTAGTGCTCGGTGTCATTGAATGAAGGGTTGAATGGATGAATGGATACGTGAAATGAACTCCAGGTGCTATAAACCAAAGAAGGCTGAAGGTGGAGAGGTGCTTTCTTACCAGGTTGGTTATACACAGTCCCCAGGTCTACTTTGAAGGAGCCAATCAGAACGCTTCCTATCAGCTTGTGGTGGAAGACCTGAGGAGAGATGGCGAACAAGTCCAACACACTTGTCTCTGAGGATAAGTCTGTGAAATGGGTTCATCTGAGAGGCTTCTTGGCCTTACCCTTTGTCTGGCTTTGACTGGGGGATAGTGAAGTTTGTTCATCAAGCCATAGGGCTCTGAAGAGCTTCTAGAAGCTTCTCACTGGTACCTCACCCCTCTACCAAGCTTCCAGCCATTGAAGGTCACCTAACTCTCAGCACCTGAGGGTTTTCTTTAACCAAAATGGTCACCAGAACAGTCTTCTCTTCAAACCCACTTCTGCCTGCTGAAGTTCTCCCCGTTCTTCAAGCCTACACATTAGTCCTTTGAGCAACGTTCCCTGATTCCCCAGATGCAACTCTTTCCTTTCCCCCTAACTCCCAAAATGCTTTTCTCCCAGCATTCTCAGAGAACCCACCATGGAGTGCTATGAAACACTTGGTAATATGCAACAGAAGAGGGGAGGTGCCTCTCAATACTTGTATATTCAGAAGTCAGCAAAGTGCCAAGGTTGGTTACAGAAGTACATTCTGAAGTGAATTTTGCCACAGCAAGGAAGTTCTAAAGGAAGATGGCCAAGCTGGTACCTGTCCAGATGCCACACTGTGTGAGAAACTGATAACAAACCAAGAGTCATTTCTTTTTACCCCAGAAGAGAGAAGACTAGGGTGGGGGATGTAGAGACAGGGCAATAGAGATTCAAGTGTCCTAAAATCTAGAAAGGTCTACCATCCAGAGTGGGATGGGTCCTTCCTGTGTGGCTTTCAAGTACAAGATGAAAGATTTCAACTCAAGAAGAAGACAGAAAAAGAAGATAAGGACAGTTTTTATTTTGGCCAGAGTTTCTCAGCAAGGGGGTGGGATTTCCACAGGTAGTGGTGACCTCACCACCACTGAAAATAATCATCCTGTCTAAGAACCCTCTATCATGAGGAAGATAGAGAGCGTTTCTATGCCAATTGGAAGCTAGATTGCATGGCCTCTGAACTTTCTTCTAACTGCAAAACCCTTCAATCCAGGACAGTCTTCTACTCTCTTCTATCCATGATGTGGCCTCATTCATAGTCAGTGTTCAAGAAACATTCTGTGACTTAGTGAATGATTGAATGATGGATGAATAGGAGGAATTTATAGCTTCTAAATATCTTCTTTTGGCAGAGGCAAAACAAAACCCAGTAAATCCGACTGACCTCACCAACTGACCTCAACACATGACAGCCCTTCCCATTTCCCTGTTCTCTCTCTCTCTCTCTCTCTCTCTCTCTCTCTCTCTCTCTCAAAGTTTCCAGCAGTGTCAGAGAACTGAGGGCAAGTAAGGACAGCCTGGTCGACTAGAGGAGCTATTTAAGGCCACACACAGAGAAAGCAGCTCAGTCTGTGAGTTGCCATGATTCAGTGGCTAATGTGGCTTCTCAGAGGACCAAGAATGACTAGTTTCTTTGCAGGAAAGGGTCTCTGTGAACAAGATGGTATATATCTTCAAATAACAAAGGAGAGCTCCTCAAGTCACCCAGCTAATGGGTAAGTGACAGGTAAGCCCGATGTGTCAACCAAGAGAGTGTTGAGACCCTGGGGACCTCTCACTCACAGAGGCCTTGTGTGCCTTGGGTGACTATTAAGGGAAGATGGCCTTAGCACCACCAAGCTAGGTCACAGCCTAACTCTGCCAACTGGATCTGCTTTCAGCCCTCTCCCCTCCCCCTCCCCCCTTAAATTTGTTCCAACCACACTAAATTTCCATTCATGAACTAACAGGTTAAACATTCCAGGCCCAAAGGAAGTATTCTTTTCAAAAATCTTTTGTTTGTCTCTCTAAGAGTCACTTAGGGACATCAAAGCATTATCTTCTCCCAAGTTAGGGGAACAGCGATAGGCAAATACCAACTCTGACCCTCTACTAAAATTCCATGAGTTCCACAAACAGCCCTGAGCTTGCCTGCAATCCAACATGAAAACCTAGCAAAGGCAAAGTACAGTGGTATAGATCTATGATCCCAGCCCCTGGGAGGCTGAGATGAGAGGTTCACCAGTTTGAGGTCACCTTGGCCCATACAGTGAATATTAGGCCAGTGAGATCCTGTCTCAAATAACAGCAAAAAGCTGCAGAGCCACTCTCACAAACAAGCAGTCGCTTGAGCGATGGAACAAAGTCCTGGGCAGTATGCCAGGTCCCAAAATATCTTGTCATCATGCCTGAAATCCAAACACTAAGAATGTTTGGCTCTTCATGACTTTTCATTCCTCAAGAGTCACATTCTTCAAGCACTCCTGGGAAGGGTAATATCATAACTCCTCTGGGACCTGGGTGCTAGTGCAGGGCTTTGTTGATGTTCTACTGTGGGATGTATTACACATGCATCTCTCTGTCATACTGAGTGGATGATAAAAACAGGAAAAGAAGACGGGAAATTTCCAAGTCTTGTCATCTTCACAGTCCCCAGGAGAGTTGGTGTGACTTTGGGGAAAGCATACCCAGTTCTCTGCACTATTATGTTCATGCATAAAGTGGGGCTCTGTCCAATAGAAGCTCTTTGGAAGGCAAGGCTCAATCTGTAGTCCACCCCATGCTGCTCACAGACTCACCCCCCACCTCTCCATGGGAGAAGCAGCCATTCAGCAGACTGGAGGGATAGATGCTGTTTATTGTCCTTCAGTCTCTGTCCCTTTGCTGAATAGTGTGGTTCCCCATTAAGCCTCCCTTCTCTATCACTGGGACCAGTATGACCACTTCAACACAGGAATTTCCCTGCCAAATCCTGTCCTCCACTTGGTGGGCAAAAGTGGTGGATGCACAGCCCTGAGCCAGCAGCTGTCTTTGTTTCTACTCTAATCTGTAGGACCAGCAATTCCTCTAGCAGGACTTCAGAAGTGTCTGTGCAGCAGACAATCCTCCCTGGGCAGGTCCTAAAGTCTACACTCAAAGGTAACTTTTAAGCAGCCCAGTGGCCAGATTGCTCCAAAGAACATTCTCCGAACCAAGATTACTATTGATGAGACTGACATATTTAGTTGTTTTCTAAATCTGTTCTATGTCTCCCTTTATCACCCACAGGGAAGGGAAAGGGTTATGATTAGTGGCCATTGGAGTGGTTACCATCTACAGAGAGAAACACTCACATTTGCCTGATTTAAGAAATCAACTAAAGTAGTAATCTATTAAGACGTCTTGAAGCATATGCTTCACATTCCCACATTTGATTAGTAACAACTTTACTGTAGCTCACACTTGCCTCCAAGAAGTATAGATATTCTTGAGATGGTTTTCCTTCCCAAATTCTTCTCTATTGGTGATTCCAAGTCCCAGCCTATTGGTTTCAGACTCCCCAACCCGGATGTACTTTCCTGAATCAATTCATCCCTAAACGTACTGAAACTGCCTAGAAAATCTCCAGTGCCTAGGACCCCTCCCACTTCTCCCCCTGACCACCATCATCACCCACAGACACTTACTGAGATTTTGATGATCTTGTCAAAAAGATGCACTTGGGGCCCAATGAAGTCGAAGACGAAATACTGCAAAACATAGAGTTCATCTGGCCCATCAATTCCAGCTTTGTACTTAAGAATTCTGCTCCTAGAGTGAACTCAGAATTCAGTACTGTTCTAAACAACTGCTGCATAGGCCTAAGTTCCATGAATATGTTATCAGTTGATTGGCCATCCCCGCCCCCTGCAGGTCACTTAGGTTGTTTTCAGTTCTTCCATGCAAAAACAGAACGCCAGCAGCCACATCCTTGCGCTGGATGTGTGTGAGTGTTGCTCAAAAATGGGCAAGAGAAGTGGAATTGTTGGGCGTGGGTTGTATGAATGTAGATCCTTAATATTAAAGTAGATACTTTAATACTCCAAAGTAGTTAAGCCTACCTGCAGCCTCTGGGACTAGCTATTTCTCCACATCCTTACCAATCCTTCATGTCGCTAGTTATTTTATTTCTTTTTTTCTTATAATGATAGGTAAAAATGATATCTTAGTATGATATTGTTTAGGAATGAAATTGATTACAACCTAACTTTTCACGTTTTTCCATTTCAGACAGCTCTGTGAAATCACCAAGGGGACTGACAGAAATAATACAAAGAAGTTATGGACAGGGAGATTTATAATATTAAGGAAAAGACTGAATTTCAAAGGTCAGGGGGCTGGGGTGATAGCTCAGTGGCATAAGTGCCTGCATGGCAAGCTCAAGGTCCTCAGTTCAATCCCCAGTACCAAAAAAAAAAAAAAAGCAAAGGTGAAGAAATTACCTTTTTCAGATTAAGAAAACAACCAAAGAAACCTGAAGACTGAAGAACTTAAAAGATTTTTTCTTACCTTATACTGTTAGTTATTTTGGGACCCGGAACCAAAACATATTTTTCCTAGTTACAAGAGGCAAGGTACGTACGAGACGTTTCATCTGATCTTTGAGTTAAGTTCTTCTCAAATGTGAGGTTGCGTGATTCTTAAATAGAGGAAACCAGGGTGGTGTCTGTGTGTGGTTGGTTGGGTTTGTTTTGGGAGCTGAAAGGGGTTGGGGAGGCAGCACAGGGAGGCTACGGTCCTTGAGTCTTGCTCATTATTTTGGGCTTCGGGAGCAGAGGCAACATAAGTTAGAGATGGACATAGCAGTAAGAATGAAAAACTGACCAGCTTTCTTTCCAAATCGAAACAGAAAAAAACAAAAATATGTCATCAGCTCTTTAGAATGGTGGCCTTTGTTTTTTTAATTAATTATTTATTTATTTGTTATGATGTCTCCTTATGTAGCTCGGACTTGTAGTGATCCTTGTCTCAGCCTTCCCAGCACTGGGATTATAGGTGTGTGCTTCCACACCCAGTTTTGGTGGCTGTGACTGGCTTGGCCTGTGGCCAGTACAGCATGTGGTACCAGGGATCAAACCTGGGTCCTTGCACTTGCCAGGCAGGGGCTGAGATTGCTGAACTATCTCCCCAACCCTGGTGGCCTTTAGATACAATGACAAGTGACAATATACTAATTGTCTTCTGTTTAATAACAAAATATACATGATATTTTAGAAAAATTTTATGCACACTAGGAGTTTAAACCTATTAAGAGTTTTAGTGATCAATTTATGTGGAAAATTAGCTCATGTGGAAAATCCCTCATTCTCTGATAGGGTTGAACAGCCAGGACGTGGTGGCTACCCTTGGACTGGTAAATTCCTTTCAATGGTTGCTGTGTCTGCTGAGCGTCCTGTGTTTCAGGTCCAACCTCCTCAGGCAGGTTCCCAAGACCTCTGAACCAACATTCTCTAGACACCGCTAAGTAGTTCCTTCAGCATCTGGAAACACTTGGGCTTCAAAGTTAGGCCAAAACCCACAACAATGTACTGAGTTCACCTTCCATGTCTTTACTGCGTTTCCTCTTGATGACGCTTGGGCCCAATTCCATGTCATTTGGACCCAGGACTTTCATGCATAATTATAATAACTAACGAACCTTAGGGCTTTGCAGCTTTAAAACATTTTTGGACACGCTATCTCATATCACACTCATAATAAAAAAATAAGGGTGGGAGTGGAGTATGAAAGAGAAAACTACTGACGTTTTCAAGGCTTAGGGACAGGAACCGTAAACAGAAAAGCAATTAACCGCTCAAATGGGATTTGGGTATTTTCTGTCAATGCCATTATCCATGTGCTCCCTGCCTTCCTTTTTAATTAACACTCCCATTAGGATAATAATGAAGAGTTTACTGCATTTTTTGTAATTTGTGGTGTTGACATAGCTACAGGAAAAGAGGAACTCTTGCAGTTAGTTGGAATATAAATTGTTAACTTCTTTAGAAGGCAATTTGATAATAAAAATTTAAACATATGGTCATACACTGTGCCCCAATTATGCTGTATAGATATGATTATAAGGAGTAGCAACCAGCAGAAATTAACATCCATGCATGAGAGTCTGACTTAGTATAGTATGCTACATCAAAGCAGTGGACAATTCCTCAGCCGTGAGGGGAGAGATTGAACTACTTGTCCACTACGGACCAATCTCCAAGGAGCTGTCTTATGAAAAAGAGCACAGCCCAGCCAGTGTGCCGACAAGGCCACTATTTGGGGATCACGTGTGCTTTCACTCCTATGTTGCTTGGAATCTCTCTAGGAAATGCCCAGATGCCCGGGAGGGCAGCAGCCCCAAGGACAAGGTCTAGGATTAGGGGCCAAAACGAGAAGGAAACAAAGTTTTCACAGTCATTTTCTACTCTGTCATTTTTTTCCACATAACAATCTTATTTTCAAAAGAGAATCAGTATGTTTGACATCAGAAACTTCTGTCTTTAAGATTTTCCTTTACACTTTCTGCACAGCTTAGAAAAACACAGCCATTTTGCCCTCCAACACTGTATACTTCATCACTACGGATGACTAAGTTTCCAGCATCTCCGGCATGGAAAAGAATGTGTAGCTCTTCGTGGCCAACCTTAAATGCTTATTGAATTGTCGTGGGTGATGACCAACTTAAAAGAAATAAGGCAGCTCTGTTAGTACACTAATGACTTCAACATTCGGAAGCGTTCTTTGCCTCTCCTTTCCATTATTTTTGTGTTGAACACTGTTCCGGGCTGTGTGTGTGTGTGTGTGTGTGTGTGTGTGTGTGTAGGAGATTGAGAGGGTTTGCTGGGATCCTCAGGAGAGGCTAGGAAGGGGATCCGGTGAGGGACGCAGCGTTTCTGTCCTATGAGGTCTCCCACAGGGAGCGGAGGAGAGGACGGGTGCCCGTGGATGGCGGTGTGCTCTCCGTAACTCACCTCATTGTAAAACGGGCTGGTGGTCCCCTCCTTCACAGTGCTCTGCTTCTTCTCGTCCCCGACCTCAATGGTCACAACTGGGTCGATGTTCTCGCCCACCAGCTGGCGGGCCTCGATGATGGTGATGGAAATCTGCAACCGGAAGCCGCGTGAGAGGCACTCTGACGTCTCTGCGCGTTCACGTGGGGGCACTGGGGCTGGGCAGGGAGGGCTGACCGCTTACTTGATAGCTTTGGGACTTGGCTTCCCCATCGTGGATCCTAGTCAGCACCTTTGATCTACCAAAGAAAGGTTAGTCTATTTGTCTCCTTGTGTCAGAACATGCGTTAGATCCGCAAGCCACAGTAATATTTCCCAAGACTTTCTAGTGATTTCATTTATGTTGCATCACATGTTCTCTCCACTGCTCTGGAAGAGGAAGGTACAAGTGAACAAGTCGCTGAGATAACTCTCTATAACTCGGTTTTCCCATCCTGAAAATGCAGCTGAAATAGGACTTAGCACATGAGGTGGCTGCTAGAACTAAAGGATGCAACACATATAAATCTAACCCAATGCCTGCCAAGAGCAAATAATAGCAGTTTTTTAGGAATAAGACTGACCAAAGTATATGATTTTATAGAATCAGAACCTGTCATGCCTCAAAGTCAATGGCAAAGCTGAGTCAAATTAGATTCCCAACCTCCCACCTGATCCTAGACGCAAGATTGGCTCCTGGCTTCTAGTACATATAATAACTCGAGGCTTTGTGATTGCTTTTGAAAGGATTGATAGAGAATATAGTTGGAAGGAATGAGGAAGATGTCATGTTGCAGCAAGGTCATGTCTAGGGCAGCTCATTTATGTGGATTGTCACAGGTCACTGAAAACAGATGTACGACACCTGGACCCTCAGGAATTGGCTAGCAGTGGAAAGAGATAAAGGGTCCTTGTCCTCCAAGGGGCAATGGGTGGGAGAGGAGCCAAGCTGGGCTCCTGCTAAGATTTGTTCCCTCAACTTCTAATCCCTTCTTACATTTGACTTCATTCGGTTTCTGCTAAATGTAGTAATTGAGTCCAGCTGGGAATAGAGTATGCCAGTAAAAATCTAAAGGCTTTGGAGTCAGACTTCACTGACTTAGAGTATTTGTTCTTCCCAATTTGGAGCTTTAGCTTTCATTTCTTTATATGAGAGTAGACATAATAATTTATATCCCGTAGCATTGCTCTGAGGTACAAAGGACCTCGTAGTGTATATAAGAAAAGCCAGCTATTGTTTAGTATGTTCATTAATGAAATGACAATTTTACATTATGTGAAGCCTAGTGTTAGTCTTAGTTAAGAGAAAAGCAAAGATTGATAACATCATCTTGGCTCTTTCCAAGCTAATAATTTGTCCAAGGAAGAGAAAAACAAAGACATATGAGGAAAAAACTAGTATAGGGGGAAAATATAAGATAGAACAGACAAAGAGATGAGATTACTAAGTGCTCTGTAAACAACAAAGACTTCACTGCAGAGGTCAGATCTGAACTGAGCATTGGTGGTAGGTAGAATTTCAGCTGCTGGACACTGCTCCAACCATATAGAAAGCAAAAGACTACTGCTCCTCATTTCTCTTTCCACTGCCTTCCTCCATCTGTCTGGTCATCCTGGCAAAAAAGGATACCTTGATAGATATTAAAGAATGATTCAAGTTGCTGGTCAGAGGCCGGGCCAGGGGGTGCTGGCTGTTGGGGCAGCATAGGGGTTTGGAGCAAGTACGTGCACACAAATGCCATGTGGTGCTAAATGGCTTTACTGACAGTAACACTCTGAATGGAAAAAAGGAGGAGAGGGCATGGTGAGTAATCACAAGGAAGAGACTGACCTAACCAAATATGGCGGAGTGAAAGCTCTGACAGCCCCAATTACTGGATTCTTTGGATCCAAGCTTGCTGGCCCTGGCCCTGCACTCTCCTCTCAGGGGACATGGCCTGACCTTGTAGCTTGCATTTAGCCAGCACAGCACAGCACTAATGACTTCCCTCGTCCCAGTTTGATGCCTCAGGAGACCTTGCACGCTCTCTCTGAATGCTGCCATGGCCACCAGTGGGTCAGCTTTGGACTGAGCTGCTGGAAAGGCTGGTGCGGTGTGATAGAGAGCACAGCGGGCCGGCAGAAGCAATGCCAGGCCAACCTCTTGCCTGCCTACCCCCGAGCTGAAATGAGCAGAGCCACCAAATGGCCACAGACACCTGAGGAATCATCTGACAACTATTGCTGGCCAGTAAAATGGTCCACCCAATGCAAAGCCTCCAGAGTCATATGAATGCCCGGTGTATCGAGCCACTGATGGGGGAGTTATTCATCACACATCAATAGCTAATTGATAAAGCATGCACAAATCAAGTTTGCTTTACATTTTTTGTTGGTAGTTTAAAAACCACTTTCTCACATGAAACCAAGAAAATTCATACTTTGATGAGTTAAAGAGGAGGCAAGTGATGGCTCTTGCTGCCATTCTTGCACCAGGAGGGCCATGAGTGCCTTACTCAGACGAGACTTAAGACATGCAGCCAGCAGAAAGCTGACCGAGACCCCTATCCAGAGGCCCGCACTTGAAGAGAAAGCGAGTGGAGCAGCTGCCAGCCCTGTTGCCATGGCCCTTCCTGTCTTGGCACATGGACATCCGCAGCATGCCTCACTTACAGGAGCTGCTCGGTAAGTGGACTGACGATGGCCTCAACCCCGTACCTTCTCTTTGGAGGCACTGATAAGGCAGGAGTGATGGACATATCATCACGAATCAGATCTCTTTCTTGTCCCTCCTGTGGAAAAGGTCCCTCCTGTGATGCTTCTGTGTCACTTTGACCATCTAGAAGAACAGGCAAAGGGAGAAAGTCCTCTTAATTGAGACTGGTATAAAAGAAATCAGCAGAGTAAAAACAAAGCCCATGAATTGGGGAAAAATTATAGTGGACGATCCTTCAGACAAAGGACTCCTGTTTAGAACATAAAAAGAAATCAGGTCTCTAAAACTCAAAGACCCAATCCATAAATGGGCATCTGAGATGAATATACCCTTCATAAATGAAGATACAACTGGCAAATAAATATATGAAGAATGTTCAACATCATTGGTCAACCAAGAGATGCAAATTAAAACAACACTGAGATACCATCTTACACCAGAAAGAATGGCTACCATCAAGAAGTCAACCAATAACAAATGCTGCAGAGGCTGTAGGGAAAAAGCAAGCCTTCTCCACTCTTGGTGGGAGTGCGGGCTAGTACAACCATTATAGAAATCAGTATGCAAATTCCTCAAAAAGCTAGGATTAGAGATCCCATTCAGGCCAGCTATTCCCTTCCTTGGTATTTTTCCAAAAGAACTGAAATCATCATACCACAGTNATATATGTGCACCTATGTTTATAGCAGCACAATTTCTCATAGTCTATCAACTGAGGAACAGATAAAAAATGTATGAGATTTTTACACAATGAAGTATTATTCAGCTATAAAAAAAGATAAATTTGAGGCTTTTATAGATAAATGGATGCAACTAGAGACTATATTGGTAAGTGAAATAAGTCAGATCCACATGTGGAAACACTGTATTATCTTGTTAGTGTGAGAACCTGAAAGAGTAAATAAAATACTGTGGAAGAGAAAGAATTTTTTCAATGGGAAGGAAAAACCGCGATGAGAAAAAGGACAAAAGAAAGAAGGGAAACAGATACATTTAGATATATGTGCAGGATAGTTTGGGTAATTGTACTGCAGATTTTTTCTGGTCTTTTGAAAGCAGCAAAAATTAAGTTAATGTTTAATTTTTTTTTAATTCTTATTCCTTTTTTTCTTTTGAATTTCTTAAAACTTTCTTGTTATTGTCTTATTTTGTGTTTTCTTTAAGCCAATCTTGCATGTTTATGTCTGGTAATCAAACAAGTAATTTGAAGATAACATCATGCAATACAGTAACCATTGTTCAATTCCTTACTCTGTTTAGTGAAATTTTGTATTGTTTCTAATACTGTTTTTTTATATCACTTTTATTTTTACTTTTTTTCATTGTTTGTTTGTTTGTTACAGTGTCTTGCTATGTAACTCGGACTCATAGTGATCCTCCTATCTCAGCCTCCCCAGTTTTGGGACTATAGGCATGTGCCACCATGCTGTTTCAGGGCTAGCACAGCACGCCCAGGGCTCCAGGGATCAAACCTGGGTCTTTGTACTTGCCAGGCTGGTGCTCAGACCTCCAATCTATCTCTTCAGCCATCTCTATCACTGTTGTGTGCTCTTTAAAAAATAAAAGTTGAGGCTGGCAGCAACCAAGGCTCCACTCTGCCTGGCACCATGCCCGACACCAGTGGGCCACAAGAGGATTATGAAACATTCTCTGCCACCATGAAGCCTAACATCCTCTTGGCAGAAAAGCCAGACACATTTTTCAACTTTTCTTAAAATAAAATATGTCTTTTATTTGTTTTGAAGAAAAAAAAAAAAGAGTTGATCTGCATGGATGGTGGTAGGAAAACTGCGTGATGAAACTAACGCTCTCAAGTCACGACCGCCATGCACAAGGGAAACGGAGACCATCATTTAGTTTCTCTGAGATTTATCAGCACAGTTCAGTGTGCATGAGAAATGCCTGGGAAGCTGTTAGATCAGCTCTGATCGGGTGGGCTGGGGCTGGGGGTGGCGGTGCTCTAGGTTAAGTCTCTAGCAGCAAAACTCCAGGTACAGTCAGTCCTGCAACAGGTAGCCAGCCCTGAGTAGCGGGGTTGAACCCTCCAAAAAGATGGCCAGCCTGAGTCTCGGGGCCTGTAAACACTGGCTGATGGGAATGAAAGCTCTCTGCAGATGTGGGTTTGCTAGGAATTTTGAGATGAGGCAGTGATCTGATTTAGCAGGCAGGCTGGAACTGCAGCCACACCTACCCTTATAAGAGAGAGGCAGAGGGAGATTTTACACAAAACAATGGCAGCATGACCCTGGGGCCAGAGGCTAGATTGCTGCTTCCACAAGCCAAGGAATGCCACAGCCCAGGGACTAGGATCTGGGTCCTGGATGTCCCTTGGGGGCCACATGCTGAGGGCCTGGTTGCCAGCCTGCAGTGCAATTTAGAGAAGATGGGAACTTTGCAAGGTGGGGCCTGGTGAAAAGAAGCCAGGTTATTGGGGGCAGACAAGGGGACATTGGCAGCCCTACCCCTGCTTCCTTCTCTCTGCTTTCTGACTGCCACAGGTGGGCAGGTTTGCCCTACCGTGTGGTCCCGACCATGATGCTTTGCTTCACCACAACCCCCAAAGCAACAGAACAATCAACCATGGACTGAAACTCATGGAACTATAAGCCCAAGTAAGTCTCTGCTCCTCATAATATCTATTGTGGGTGTTTGTCACGGTGAAAGAAAGCTGACACACATCAGAGACAGGAGGAGTCCGGAAACATCCGCAGGCTCTGGATTTTGTCCCCGTGATGCTGACGCTGGACTTCACAGCTGCAGCAAAGTCAGTCTGTTGCTTTAGGCTCTCGAGCTTGCATATTTCAAGCTATCTAACTAGGAAGGGTAGATTTCATGGAAAGCTTCAGGAAGCAAATGTACAAGTGCTTAGAAACCCTAACCAGTTGGACAGCAATCAATTTCTTTAGATTCCTTCCTGCATGCCCCAGTATCCTGAGGGAACTCACCAGGAAAGCTGCCTGGGCACTAAGATTGTTTGAGTTTCCCAGGAGATACTAACGTGTGCAAAGTTTGAGAACCACTTCTTCATCAGGTTTTGGCAGAAACAAGAGTAGCTGGGCCTCCCTAGCACACCAGGAGAGTGTGCATGGTATAGTCAGAAGACGTTAACCCAGAAGCTTTGGGTTCAAATCTCAGCCCTTTCACTTTGGAGTTTTATGATTTGGGCAAGTTGTTTCTGTCTGTTCTATTTTTCCTATCTGTACAACAAGACAGAGTTAATTCCATCTACGCCACACAGTTCTCGGGAAGATTGAACAAAATGCATAAAGCCCCACAAAGTGCTTGCCCAATGCATCGGGTGCTGAGGATGACAGATTAGAGCGGCATGGATCGAGCCTGTTGCACAGAATTGCTTGGCATTCTTTTGCCCTCCCTGTAAAGTGAAAGCACTGGGCAAGAGAAGTGGTCTTGAACTCTATAAAGCACCTTGGTCCTTTTATAAATATAGTTTTATATTGAACCTCAGTATAAAACAAAAATCCGGGCTGGCAAGATGGCTCAGTGGTCTAAAGCACCTACTTGGAACAAGCTGAACTAAAGCAC
>NDGM011084547.1:0-13748 GCA_002564305.1 Octomys mimax | reverse complement strand
CCTATCTTTCAGTACAACAATAATTTGCTACAGTAGCTGGGGATCAGAGTCAATAGATGAGTTATAATTAAATGGAGTTTTATTCATTATGTACTGCAAATGTGAACTAATAAAGAATTAACTTTTAAAACATCATAAAAATGAAATAGGCATAAGTTAGCAAAACAGTTGTATCCTGAAAATTATAAAATTGCTGCAATTAAAGAGATAGTAAGAGAAATACATCTTGTATTCATGGATTAAAATATATATTATTATTAAGATATCAGTAGTGTCCAAGATGATATACAGATTAAATACTATCTTTATTGAAATAAAAATCCACTCCAATGTTAAAATGGAGATTCATGGGACTCTAGGTTTCAAAAAATAATCTTGAAAACAAAGAATAAAGCTGGCGATCCAAAGTTCTTGATTATATGGGCCAATGAAATAAAACAGAAAATACAGAATTAAATCCTCACAAATTTGGTTAAATGTCTTTTGACAAAAGTTATGAGACATATCAATGAGGAAAGGTCAATCCTTTTAGCAGGTAGTGTTGGAAAAACTGGATATCTATATGAAAGGAGCGCAAATTGGAATTTTATCCTAGACCATTTATAAATATTAAGTATTGCTAAAGTGATTAACTGCTGTTTTTATAGTACTTAAAAAGTTTGATAGATACATATATTTCTACAACTCATTC
The DNA here is from genome assembly GCA_002564305.1 of Octomys mimax. Taxonomy (NCBI): domain Eukaryota; kingdom Metazoa; phylum Chordata; class Mammalia; order Rodentia; family Octodontidae; genus Octomys; species Octomys mimax. The sequence continues at coordinate 13,057 of NDGM011084547.1, read as the reverse complement.
ATTTTCTTGAATCAGAATCAATCCCCTAATCAGTTTTTGATGAACAATCTTCATGTTATTCATGAGTGGTCATATCTCTAAATGTTTGCTATGGTACATGCTGATGAGAACCGGTCCACCTTTTCCTATTGCACATTCTTTCTTCAGCACAGCAGCATGTCTGGAAGACATAAAACATAAAAATCTTAACAGTAGAATTACCTGATTTTTTCATTTTTTTAATATTTTCATCATATCTTGTTATGAAAAAAAGAATTACTGTATTGAGAGAAAAATTTAATTTCCTACTAGACCTCATTCTCATAGTATATCCTGCTCCTCCCTGTGCGCCTGCAGACTGGATAGTCTGGAGCAGATCTGGGGTGTTTCCTCTTCTGTGGCTCCCTACATCTCCACAGTTAGTCTCAATACAACTGAGATTACTTTTGGCCCCATTACTAATTTCTCCCACTGAATTTCATGGAACCCTGGTCAGGAAATGCCTCTTCTCCATCTCCTTCTCCTTTTCCTTTTTCCTCTTCTTTTACTTTCTCTGTCTCTCTCATCCTCCCTCATCAGAAAATCTCACCCCTCTATTATTCCCAATGAATGACAGTTTCCTGACCCCCTTCATGGTGGTTCATGATGATTCCCACAGCCGGTGCTCCACCCATGCCCATTTGATTGCTCAGGAGGAGGCTGGTGTGGGGATTCATGGGTGGCGGTGGCCGTGACCAGGAGGTGCGCTGGTCAAAGATCACATAAGGAAGTATGTACCCCAGTTCTTTGGGTTGTTGGTTTCCAGCATCATGGAAAATGTAATGCTTTCTTTTGAATTATTTTCCAATATGAAAAGATTTTGGAGTTTTCAATTAAATAGAATTTCCAGCTTCTCCTCAAAGTTAGAACCCAGGTGGACAAAGCACCTATAATGCTGAGTAGCAGGAGTTATTTGAGAGTAGTGGTAGCTGTTTCCTTAAATGAAGCTTCTGTATCCACTTGTCTACAATATGCACTATTTTCTCTCATCTCTATGTTTTTCTCGGACAGCTAGTTTCTATTGTCTTATTCTTTTCCATTTATTTGCATTTGCTCTTAGGCTTTGTTGGCATGTGAGTTGCAATTCTGGTCTAAACCTGCCCAGTGCCACCATCCTTCCAAGACGTTGCCATTTCCATCTTCCTAGCTGCAGTATCCTTACTCTCCTCATGTGTGCATTTTTAGGGTTTCATGAATTCATTATTATGTTCAGTGCTATCTTTTCCTAAACTGTGTTCTGAAAATAAATTGTTTAAAATGTTATTAACATGTGTTCCTCCACAGCAGGGGTACTTAAAGATAATGGGAAAATGAAGGGAAGAAAAACTGAATAGATTTTAAAATGGATTTGATGTTGTCAGCTTGTATTGTGAATTTCCTAGAGAGAGAGGTTTGCAGAATTTCCTAATTTGTTAAAAAACAACATTGGCATTATTCCTTATGGATTCTCATGAGAGGAAAAAGACTTCCTCTATTCTCTTTGTTTTACAGTTTAGCAGTCAGAGGGTTGAGAAAAATAGGCAATGTCCTAGCATTTGTGGTGATATTGACTTCAGTTTTGACGATCTCCCAGTCTATTGTCTTCATTGCAATCTTAGCAATATTTTTCTACATTTTGTTCAATTTACCAGCCTTATTGGAGAGTGAAACTACTCTACCTAATGCATTTTAAGAATGATTTCCTGCAAGTGTGATCTGTAGGGCAAGAGGGTCAGTTAAAATCACCCTTGGAATTTAGAGGCTTTCAAAACTACACATATCCTATCCTTGGATCTTCTCATAGGCATACTCATTACTGAAGCTTCTAACATTCTCGTGTGTGTGTGTGTGTGTGTGTGTGTGTGTCCATAAATGTCTTTATTCTTTCTTCATTATTACTACACATAAATATTTTAGTCTAGATAAACATTTACTAGATATTTGCAATCATCCTTGTCTTCAGAATGAGGGGCTTTGAATGAACTTTTCCCTCATAATAAAGCTCTTATTATAGCACATAGCAGGAAGAGCAGATGGACTGTGAGACCAGACCTTTGATAGAAGAACCAGCATTCGAAGTTTAGGTGACACCAGGGCTTATTTTGAGTTGCTAAATAGAAGCATTCCTCCTCGGAAGACAATTTTACAATTTCACAATCATGTTTTAGGATTTACATCTGAAACCATGTGAACTTCTCTTTATGAGGTAGTCCTTTTCTAAAAGCTATTCCTTTTTCTCCTGCCAGTTAGGATGATTAATGAAACAAGGCTCTGTTAGTTTCCTTATGGGATGATGAGGTTGAGCACTAGGGCAGGTCCTTCCTGAGAATGCACTGCAGTGTTCCTAGATGAGGTGTTATTTGCCCTGTAAGTGATGACTTGTTGCTTTAGCAGTCTGTAAGGGAGCGGAGGTCTTGCTTCCTTTCAGCCATGCATATCAATCCCCATGCCTGTGTGACAGAATGTTGTGGGGCATAAATATTGCAGGGTGGGGGTTGCTCTATTATTTACTTCTTCTGAAGAGAAACATTGATCAAATTCAGCATATCTGTTCTGGTGATTTATTATTCTATTTTATTTCCTTACAAGAGGATTAATGATTGAGGTAAAAGTCTGTTAGACTCTTGGAGGAATGAATATATATGCTGCTTGCTTATTTTACTACACCAAAAGAATGCTAAATTGTAAATGTTACATTGGTTTTAAAAGAACTTTGGGCAGGAAGTTCCAAAGTTCACCAAAGTATGCTGTGTAAGGGGTCTCTCTCTCTCTCTCTCTCTCTCTCTCTCTCTCTCTCTCTCTCTCTCTGTAAAGCATAAAGTTTTGAGCTCTAAATTCATTCTTAATATCTAAAGCCTATAAACAAGTATAAACTCTCTGTAACACTGACCTTCTAGAAAGAAAGACTGATTCCCATATGAGGAAATAAATGGGAATAAGGAAGGTCCACAAAACCCTGTACTTTAAGGGATCATATCAAGGCAACCAAAACCAACAATGAAAGGTGAAGTAGAAAACTCCCATGCTTTAGTTTTTTCCAGCAGTCAGTTTAACTTATTCTATCTTGTTTTGTTATTTAAGGTATACCCTCTAATGCATCTGGGGTGGAATAGTAAATATAGATTAAAGGCATCTTACTTATTGTGGCCCATATACATACTCTTTGGTCTCAGATGCATTTGAGTACTTGTATCACCCAAATCTGTCAACTGTTTTCTGGTTTCTCTTCCTTTCCTATCTATTCTAAACTTCATGTTTAACCTTTGCACTCTGCTTTAATAAACATCTTTTTTATGAATTTTATTGAGAAAGAAATAGCAATGAGACAGTTTCTAAACAGGTTAGTAGGATAGTTAATACATTGCATATTGTTGTCTTCATTGTAGGCATTCACAGTACAAGATGCAGACATGATATCTTTTCTAAACACTATTAGTATAAATCTTCCTTCTTATTGAACTAACAGAAAGTAGTAGCTGTATGTCTATTTTTTTTTTTCAAAACCAGGGATTGAACTCAGACCCTTGTGCTTGCCAGGGAAGCACTTATCTACTGAACCATCTCCCTGGCCATTGTTTATCCTATTTTGTATATGTATATTTTTTTACTACAAAAAGGAACTTCATTTGTATCCCCCTTTTTTGTTTAGTTTTGTCAGAGATGGGTGTTCCATTACCATTCAAATATTGTAGGTGCATGAGTTCAGCAAAATAATCCAATATAGTCCAGTAGTCTATAATACTAGTGTGTTATCCATGGAACTGGCAATGTCAGAAGTTTACAAACATCTTTAAATCTATGCTCTTCTGGTGTTCTCTACGACCTAGTCAGGAAGAGCTCAGTCCTCTGCCAGTGCTATACTTCTCCTCTTCTGTTTTTTCTTTTAATGCTTGAAGTTTTGTTATCTCTTATAAAACAAACACATAAATAAGAAAACACCACAGCTCTGTGTATTTTAACCACTACATGTTCAAGTCCTGTAGGTTCAATAGTACTAAGTGTGGATAATGTGTTCTTTCACTTGGACCTGCAGGTATGTTACCATTTTTCTTAACACGGACTCTAATCATCACTTTCCTACATCATGCTCCATGGCACAATCTGGCATCCAATCCAGCTGTCATGCTTTAGCAATCTGGCTGACCCTCACACATATAGAAGAACTAGTATCACAGTTCAATAGTGAATTATCAGAAACAGAATTCAGGGAAGCAGCCTCACTTAGGATGGCTTAATAAAACAAAATATCCAAGAATAATTATAACCAAAGAAATAGAAGATCTGTACCATGGAAACTATTAAGCAATGAAGAAAAAAATCAAACACTAAGTCAAAAAAAATTTAGTGTTTATGGACTAAAAAATCATTATTATAAGATTCCCATGCTTTTCAAAGTAGTAGATTCAATAGTTATCAAAATACCAATAGCTTTTTTAAAAAAACTTGAAAAAGTCTTAAAATTTTTGTATATCAAACACACACACAGACACACACACAGACACACACACAGACACACAGACACACCCACCCACCCTTAATAGTTTTAGACACCTTCAGTGAAAGAGTAAGGCAGGAGGAATAATGGTACCAGACTTCAAAATCTGCTAGATGTTGTAGTAATGGAAATAACATATTAGCATGAAAATGTGTACTTACAGAACAGAACAGAAGCAAACCTGTATTTACAGCCAGCTGAAGTTTGACAAAGTATTAATAAGATGCATGGGGCAATCAGAAACCTTTCTAGTGCACTATGCTGAGAAAATCAGCGTAGAACTAAATACTTGTTTGTCTTCCATTACAAAACTAAACTCAAAGTGGATTAAAACTTAGATGTAAGAACTAAAACTATAGAATTTCTAGAAAGCACAGAGAAACACTTCAGGACATTGAAAAAGGAAAATATTTGTTTGGACTAGACTGCAACAGCACAAGGAATACAAGAAAAAAAAATACACAATTGGGAATATATAACATGAAATGGCTGCTGCTCTCTAGCAAAGAAAAAAAAAATCATTAAAGTGAAAAGAACCTAAACAATGAGAGAAAATAAATACAAGTTACACATCTGACAAATGGTTAGTATTCAGTATGTACAAGTAACTTCAGAAATTCAATAAAGTAAACAAATAAACAAACAATCCAATTTAAAAAGGCAATATACCTAAATAGATACTTCTGAAAGGAAGATATAGGAATAATCAATAGAGGTATGAAAAATACTCAGTATGACTAGTCATCAAGAAAATACAAACCAAAGCCATGATATCCTTTTACCCAAATAATAATGGGTGTCATAAAAAGGCTAAAAAAGTGCTAGTGAGTTGTGGGGGCAAAGAAAGCTTTGCACTGTATTGGTAGAAATGCAAATTACTATCATCATTATAGAAAACAGCATGAGGTCCATCAAAAAACTTAAAACTAGCACACCAGTTTAATTCAGCCATCCCTCTACTGGATGTACATCTAAACAAAATGAATTCAACCCATCAGAATTATCTGTTCTGCCCTGATTTGCATTGCATTGATTACAGTTGCTAAGAAAATAATGAAACAACTGACGTCTAACACTGCTGCAGTACATATATACCATATTACATTATTCAGCCTTGAAGATTCCACTTGTGACCATATGGATGAAAGAAGCCAGACACTGAGAGACAAACTGTGCATGACCTTGTTTATCTCTGGAGAATAAAAGCTTAAATTCCATAGGAGGTAAGAGCCAAGAGACCAGGTAGAGCAGAAGGCTGGGTGCAGTGGGCAGGGGTGGGTCGATGCGTATGTAGCTCTAGTAAAGTGGGAGCCAGAAGTTTTGCTGTGCTAGAGCACAGTGTGGCAGACACAGATGGTGAGAATACATATCTAAAAAGCCTAGAACAAAGGATTTTGAGTAGTTTTCACTATACAGAATTGATAAATGTTAGAGAAGACAAACTTAATTTGATGTAAGTATTAAACAGTGTTTTTATGTCTACCGTCATCATAGTATATCACACCATTATGTACAATTTTATGTTTTATGTACCCCCTTAAATTACCTCGAATAAGAAGAACCTGCTTTCTCATATTCACTAGAATTACTTTGTATATTTCTGTAGTTGCAAGTCTAATATGAAATAGTCACAGTGATCAAATAAGATGATTTTGTTCAGTTTTTCCCCACAATAGTTTCTAAGCTTGAGATCTTGTCCCCTGCTTGAGGAGCTGGACTTATGTGACACACACAGAGAGCATACATTCTTTTCAACCAAACTTCTTCTAAATTTCACATGAACACACTCATGTAATTTCAAGAATATAATTATACTGTATTATAAAATCTAATAGCAGCAAATTCTGTGCAATACAATCTTCAAATACTGGCAACTGTAGAACAATCCTAATTGTGTGCCTTGCCAAGATGATATCCATTTTATGGTGTTTTGTCCAGTGGGAATCTAGGAACTAGCCCATAAAACAACCAGCACAGTTATAATGCACACTAGAAGAGCTGAACATAGTTTCCTATCTGTGATATTCACACTCCAGTAACTTCAATCTTACCTAAGAACTTTGCTTTTCTCATGCATAACTGAAAGGCCATAGCTGATAGTTGTATTTGTATCTTTGAAATAACTTTTTCTAGCTGTTATATCTATGAAAAGCATTTGAAGGGAGAGAATAATTGGCTTCAGCTGGAATACTTTTGATACCAGTGTACCCACCGGATAATACAGCTTCTATAGCTCGCAGCCCTAAGCTAATCTTCAAGACAATCTTCAAATTTCTTATAATATAAGTAATCCACATCTCACTTTTTACATGATAATTGAGGCCATCGCTACAATCCAACATAAGCTACTGATTCCCACATTACTCCATCTTCCTGGGATCTGACCTTACTTTCTGTATAAGTCTGTATTCCTTAAAATGCAGTTTCAGCCAAAGATTATCAGTTTCTTTCTTAGCAGCCATTTTTCCCTTTTCCTTCCAATGGGTTCCCTTTGCCAAGACACAGGTGTCTCTGAGGCATTTAATCTCTCCCCATGACAGCAACTGAGCATACACCCTCCATCTCTGTCTGTCACAGTGATTTGCTCAGATGTTCTTCTGGGACAGTGGTAGCGAACCTGTGATGTGTGGGGGCTGCAGCAGGTACATAGAGCTCTCTCTGTGGGCACTTGAGCCAAGTCAATGCTGCACAGTCCTAGCAGCCAGTGTAGGCCAACACTAGTTTTTTTCTAAACTAAAACCTCATTGTTCAGGTTTTATTGCAGTACTGGCACCTTCCAACAGATGAGTGGCTTTTGAGTTTCAGTTTGGGTATTTGTATCTCAAAGGTTCAGTAGCACTGACCTGGAGTAATGACTTTCTGAAAATAAGACCACACAAAGATTAAAATCCTGTAATCATTTTTTATATCACAAGAGATGTCTTACTATGTCATCAGCACATTGAGGCAACACATTGATAGCTCAGCAGCATAAGTGCCTGCCTGGCAAGCACAAAGTCCTGAGTTCAATCCCTGGTACCAAAACAAAACAAGATAAAACACACACACACACACACAACAACAACAACAACAACAACAACAAAACTCAAAGACAGACAAAAAGTTCTCAGAGCAACAGAACCAAAAGTGAAAAGTACGTTTCGTATCACCCGTGGTGTAAAAAGCCATATCATGCTCAGGAAACCTTTTACCAGGAGTCCAGCTGATTCTCGGTGTATCAGTTCTTCCCATAGATACACCATCATTCATACTGATAGAAACAGTCTTGGTTTTCAGAATGTCCCTAGCTTCCAAGCTTTGAAAGGCATAAAGGAAGTCTCCCATCACATTTTTTATTTCTTTTAACAACTACATGCAAATTTCAACTATTCATAAATTCTTCCCTAAAACTTGAATTAAGAAATTGCTGACAGATGTCCACAAAAGAATAAACAGTAGGGAAGATGAATTTTATTTTATATGTAATGCTTAGGAATATATATGTCATGGTTAGGAGTTTATCTAATATCCTTGAAGTTACACCCAGATACTATTGAGTTTCCTGGTCTCTTAGCCATTTCCAATTTTAGGTTACATTGAAATCACTAATATGTGGTGTTTTATAGCTTTTTTTCTATTCCATGTTCATCAATTGCATTATTTTTTCCTGACTATTTTGGTGGCAACTTGATTTTATATGAGACATAAAATAACAAATATTGGTTCCAGCTAAATGTGAAAAAATCAGCTGGCCATTTTATCACCTATTCCCACAAATATTAAACATAGAGGAAGAAAATTGCAGTGGGAAAGTTATAGTGATCATAGAAAATGTTACATCCAGTGGTCTAAACCTAGATTGTCAACTTTAACAGCAGAATGATTTCCTGAATTAGCTCAATATTTCAATGATTTTACTGTATACTTGCATAAAATACACTGTGACAGAAAGTATTGATTTTTGAACCTAAAATCCAATTGTAACACAAGTACTCTTGTTTTATCCTTAATATTCCTTCTTAAACGGGTGCAGTCATTGAATAAAAAAATGAGTAGAATGTAATGTTGTCACTTTCCTTAAAACATTCGTTATGTTTTAAGTCATTCATCTTCAGTTTCAAAGAATGTTTAATGTGATCCACATATTGAACAAGTCCAGAGACACCATCAGTACTAAACTCTACTGAATTTGATCTTGTTGACCACCAGGAAAATGCTAGTATTATTATCACTGAAAAAATATATATATAGTACTTTGGAATCAGGCAATGTAGTAACCTGGTTGAAAGCAAACAATAGACACGTTTATCAAGTACCAGGTACATAATCAATTTGGATGGAGTCCCTTATGTCTTTGGAGGTATAAAAATAAGCTTTCGATACTGTTCCTTGAATCAATGATTTTTTAATCAAGTTTATAAAAACAAAACTTATACCTAAATGTGTCCAACAAAAGGTAATGCACTGCATTATGAAAATAAACATTAGATTATTAGGTATGATGGAAATTGCTAGAAGGCAAAAGTCATTGTAAACTAGAATATTCTGGGAAGTCTTGTGAAAACTGGATAATGTGGATAATCAAGGGAAAAGAGAGGGACAATGCAGCGCAGATTGAGGAATGATACAAGAAAGCACAAAACAATATTAAAGTCTGGATAGAAGTTTAGAAAAATCTCTCAAATTATATTTGTGGTCAACAAAGGATGCTAAAATACAGTCTTTCCACAAATAAAGGCAGAAGAGATCAGTGTTTTGCTTTCTTGTTTGTTTTTACTGCACCATTTAATATCTTACTGTCTTGTAAACAGTATCCAGGTTTTTATTAAAAAAACCATCACCCATGGGCATGCAGGAAAACTAAGTAAACATTTATAAGGCACAGTTAGTTCTTTTCTTCCTGGCCTTGATTTTATTTACCCAATTAATTATTTAATCTTAACAAGGAACATCACCTGCCAGTGCTCACTGCATCCCTTTGAAGTAATCAGCACAGGAAGGAGGCAGTGCAGTAAAGGAACTCTGCTCAGGGACAACAGAATCGTGGATAACTTGTTTTATGTATCTCAGATACAACTGCCTCAGTTTGGTAATAGTAAAAAGTAATTTATATTAACTACATCTTATGAATGGTTGTTACGTAGAAGGTGATGCCCAGTGTTCTCCATCACAGACACAGGAAACGATGATCTAGGTTTAAATATTTTCAGGCTGAGTTATTTAAAGAAACGGCCATACTTTCCCAGTTAGACTATATCATAAGCAAGAAAGGTCATTCATCTCTCAAGAATATTTAAGGGTCTGTGTTTATTTAGGGGCATAGAGTTGAAGACGGCCTTGTAGAAAATCCTAGAGAAATGATATCTGGCATAGTCCCATATAGTGTTTAGAAAGAGATTTATTTCACTATTTTGTACTCTTGTTCAGATGGATGCTAGACTCTGAATTTTCTCTTGGACTAATTACACCCTCAGTGATTAAGAGGCCTGGGATTGTCACTCAGCTCATCAATAATGTTGGCATCTGAGTACAGATCTAGGTTTTCCAAAACCAAAGTCAATGTTAAATTTCAGCCTTGCAAGGATTGGCTTTTGAAGAATTCTCTATAAGGACCTTTGAGTTATTAATGAAGAAACTGGGATCAGGATAGTAAAATTGCACAAATTCCTAAGGAGTATGATTTAAAATTTCTTCTCTACCATGCCCACTGTGCTTCCCACTAACTATAATTCTGCTGCCCTCTTCAAGACATACAACAGACAGTGGGAATGAGGCTTTCTGTGTTCAAGTTCCCCTCCAACACCCAATTAGCATCACAGACACACAGAAAAGCTCTTCCTCCTGGTGCTTTTCATGCTCTAGTGATAGACTCTAGGAGCAGCACCAAGGCATTGGTATCACTTGTACCCCTCTCCTGCTGTCCAAGATGGAAAACTTACTGCGCTGATGGTCTTTGAGGCTACCGCTGCCAGTGTTAATGAGGTCAGAGGAGACCTGGATGGAAGTGAAACAGAGATTTGACCAACATCTGCACTAGGAAGAACCTAGCATACCTTCTAAAAGAAAGAATGTGGAAAAGGCTTGAGGGAGAGTAGGATGGGGGAAAGAAGTGGAGGTGTTCAGATTAGCAGATATAAACATGCAAAATTTTAAAATAAATGTTATAAAAATTTTAAAAGGTCAAAAATAAAAAGAAAACTAATTTGAAGACAAAATTATGCAATACAGAAACCATTGTTGAATTCTTATTGATCTGTTTGGTGAAGTTCAGCATCACTTCTAATGGTTTTTTTCCTTTATTTTTTAAAAATTCTTTTTAGGTTTAAAAAAATGGAGAAGAGTTCTGTGACAAGAGGAACTCTTGGAAGAAAAATGTCTATAAAAATCTTTTAGAAACTTTTGCTTGTTTGTGCAGTATTGTTCCTCACCTTTTTTTCCTGACTCTGTAACACCTTTCAGAGGAATTCAGTGTAATTGTTTATTGTTTGCTCTTAAATACTTTAGAAACTAGAATTGCATTTAATACTTTTGAAGTCAGACTTGCATTGTGGTAATGAACGGGATGATTCTATGAATACTTCAATAAAGTGCTTATTGTTCAATGCTTACACTTTTAAGTACTGATCTCATGCCAAATTAAAAATGTGTATTTCAACACAATAATTTAATGTATTTTCTTTTTTTAGAAATATTTTTGCATTGAAAAGTAGAGAGATTCCTCTTTCTACTCTCTTTTTTTAAGTTGGAAAGGGAATTATGCTGTTTTCTCTCTTTTTTTTTTTTTAGTCTTGCTTTCTTTTTTGTTTTCTGCATTTATTTTCCTTTTCAGTATATGCACTTGAACTTGAACACAAGGCCTTACACAGGTAAGATGAGGCCAGGCAAGTGCTCTACCACTGAGCTACACAACCCCAGCCCTTTGAGACAGGCTTTTGCTAAGTTGACCAAGCATCTCACACATTTGCAACCTTCCTTCACCAACCTCAAAATGTCTGAGATTGCAGATGTTATGGTTTGTGTCTAGTTGTACCCTCAAAACCTCTTGTAGTCAGAGGTTTCTTCTGGAGTTTGTGACTGATTATTGAGGGTGTAGATGCTGCACCTGCCCTGGGGCAGGTAATTTACATTGCAATGTAAGGAGGTTAGAGAGGCTAGTGAGTTGCCTGGGCTGCTGCCTGGCCTTGGAGCCAGCTGAGTATGGACTGAAACCTCCAGTAACTCTGAGCTCAATAAACATTTCTTTCCTTCTTTTAGAGTGTTGTGTATTTGTCCCAGCAACAAGAGAAGAGTAACTGATAACAAATGTGTCCCACCATGCTTAGCCCTCCACCCTTTAGTATCTTTCCACTTCAGAACAGTGTTTTTGAGCTGGTGCTGTTACATTTCTGAATAAAAGCTAGTTTCAGAATAAATCTGTATTCTTTCTTTGACATAAAAGCTCACTATTATTTAGATCCATTTCAACTCCTCATGCTTCCTACTAGATGTGTGCCAAATACACTACATATATCATATTGTTTTATTTTTTTGGAACCGGGGATTGAACTTATGGTATCATATCGTTTTAAATTCCCCAGACATTTTTCTTTTATTTCTCTATATTAATTTCTTGTGTGGAGTTCTTTCTGTCTATCCTTGAGGGCAGTTTCTTTGTGCACACAGCACAACTTCACTCTGTTCTTCCTCCATTTTCCTGCTCGTCCTTCCACCTCTTGGTCTCCTTCCAATTTGAGGATGATCTATCTCCTTACTTCCTACTACCTATGTTTCATTTTGACCTTTACTTAAATTTTAGATTTCCCATATAAAGCAAACCATGTGATATTTAAGCTTTGTGTGTGATGTTTTTTAGTTAGTATTATGGCCTCTAGATATACACATTTGCCTACAAATGATTCAAGTTCATTCTTTTCTATGGCATAGTGATGCTTCATTTGGTGTAAGTACTTTATTTTTAAAAATCCATTCATCTGTTGATCAAGAGGCTGCTTCAAAGACTTAGTGATTGTGAATTGTACTACTAGAAATAAAGCTAGCATGTGATAGTCATCACTTTAATGTGATGACTTTAACCCTGTTAGGAAGATACCTAGAAGGGGAATGGATGGAATTTTTAGTGTTAGTTTTTTGAAGGAGTTTCATACTAATTTCTATAGTGCTTGTAGTAGTTTATATCTCTATCAGCAATGTTAAGGGGTTCCTTTTGCCTCAGAGCCTCATCAGTACCTGTGATTATTAGATTTCTGGGGTACAATGGAATCTCCATGTCTTTGCTTTTTCTCATGGCCAGTGATGTTCAGCTCTCCTGCCTTTTTCTTTCTTATATTATGTCTTTTCTTTCTATTTGCTTTTCTTTTTTAATATGATGAATATAACCTCTGAAATTTAAATATCATTTATATTTTCTTTCCTGTATTCCCAGAGCATACGGAGGCCCTTCCTCCTTTCTGTAATGTAAGGATTTAGGTGCATTGCTTGTATGGGACATACCAAAGCATTGTGTAGTGATTGTATTTGTCTTAGTTACTCTTCTCTCATTGCTGGGACAAATACCCAACCCTCAAAATGAAGGAAGGAAAGGTTTAT
>NDGM011084540.1:0-12128 GCA_002564305.1 Octomys mimax | reverse complement strand
GTCCCTATCACATGACAAAAGGAATTCTCTTGCCATGTGCCCAGGACCACATCGCTCCTCGCCAGATGCTGTACTGGCTCTCAAGACCTTCAAGGTGAAAGGCAAGGCCACAGCATGACTTCAGAGCTTTCTACCCTGGTGTCATCTCCCCATTTGTGCTGTACCGATCCCCTTGCTGCTCTTGGACTATGTGGGAGCTGAATCTACTGTAGGATGCTGTCCCAGGCCCCCCAGCTCAGCCACTGGTCCCTCTGTCTGCAAACCTTGATTCCTCACTTCCTTCATATGGTTGTTGTGCAGGTGTCACCTTTAGGGTGAGCTGTCTCTGCCTGCTTCTTCAGCTTGTACCTGTACTTTATGCTTGTCTTCCTGTCCCTGAAGTGTTCCAGCAGCCTTATCACTACTGAGAAGATTTTAATGATATATCACTTTTATTTCATCTATATGGGAGCTCATTGTGGAAAGGATTTTTTAAAATCTATTTTGTTTATTGCCGTATTACTCAATGCTTATTAGACTTTTTACTGGCATTTAACCTTTTCAGTAGATACCTGGCAAGCTGGTTGAGTGAAAAATGTTACCCTTTTCCAGTGTGATTCTCTCTGTTTCCACACCATCCTATTACACTTCCACAGTTTTACATTGTATTACACAGATATCCTCATATGACCATGTATTCCTTAATGATAGAGTCGGTATTTGTGTATTTGGGAGCCTCATAGCGTCACATGGTGCTTGCACATAGGAGAAAGTTGACACACGCTCCCTTTCTTGAAAAGATGTGACCTAAAGGGCAGTAGCTTGGCTAAAGACTGGTTTTTTATAATAGGTCTTGGAGGATCTAATTCAACTCACCACCCATCCACTGAATAATCTTTATAAGTCAGACATTGGTTGGAGCATACAAAATAATAAGACAATGTTTCCATCCTTGCGTATCCCAGTGGATAGAGAAAAAAAACCCAAATAATTCTAAGAGAAAGGTGGTCCAGAACACATTTGATGAAAGCTAGAGAATCTGTGGTTCAAATCCCAATTCACATGAAAAGTACAGATAGCCTACACCACAGTGGTGATGGTTGTTTCTTAGAAGTTATGAGGTTGGGTGAGTCTTAAAGGTCTAGCACTTCAAGGCAAGAGTGGAGAAGGAAGCATTGTCATAGACAATGTTTCCCAGGAAGTGCTGTGAGCAGAAGCATATAAATCTGGGGTGTCAAAGAGTATGAAAAATGGCTCTTGAGCACTATGAAAATCTAGTATGTGAGGCAAACATTGAAGAGAGACAAGGCTACACCAAGGCATTATGGGCCAGGTCATGGTGACTCTTACAGGCTCACAAATTTGAACTTTATTATTGTGAGTGAGGTAGACAATTACCGAAAGAAACTAAATGGAGAAGAGAAGCCTTGGGTAAGGGACTATTGAATGTCTTCTACTCTTAGAACTTCATTGTAGGATGAGAGTTGTGACGGGGATTCCAGAATGCAGAGCTGGCAGCAACAGGCTGAAGAGCAGTGAGTTCTTTTGGATAACCGAATTTGTCTGCCTGCGTGAAAGTGAAAACCACTTCCCTAAACATTCTGAAGCACCAGCATGGCACAGAAACTTTGGCTAGCATTTCTTTAAGTGCATTTACCAACATCGGGACCATCTGGGAGTTTGTAATAAAGAAGATTCTTGGGCCCATCCTTAGCTTTGTTGAGTCAGAATACTTGAGGAGAGCTGGCCAAATGGCTCAGCAGATTAAAGCACCTGCTTAGGCAGACACAGTGGCTGGAAGGTCAAGTCCCAGGGCGTGCCATGCTAGCCCCACCCCTAGTGCATGCTAAGATGGGGGTTGAGACTGGGCGTAGTGGTGTGCACCTGTCATCCCAGCTCTTTGGGAGGCTGAACACAGGTGGATCAGTAAGAGTTTGATATATGTAGTGAGACCCTATAGAGCCTGTAGACCCTTACTGAAAAATACAGAAAAGAAAAAAAAAGAATATTTAGGGAAAGGTTCAGATTCCTCATACATTTGGAGACCAAAATCTGTAGTGGATACTACTTTTCATAGATTCTTGGGTTAGATGGTTCTAAAGTTGCCTCCAAATGTTTGGTTCCAATTGGCCATGAAAGAGGAGGACCCATGGCTAGACTCCCTTGGGTAAGGGAAAGCTACCCGAAATAGGAGATGTAGATGAGGTGCTTTTTGACCACCTTTCTTTAGGAGGTCCTTAATTTCTGTTGCATTAGCTGGTCACCCCTTTGCTATTACTTAAGCCTGGATTTTCCATGGGCTTAGCTTTTGTGTTCATTAGTTTTCTGTTACTGTTCCATAATACTTGAGGTGTTATTATAAAGAGAAAAGTTTTATTTTGAATTATAGTTGTAGGAGATATAGCCCATGGCTGGGTGGACAGTGGCAAAACGTGGTGGTAGGAATGTCTGTGGAAGCAAACATTCTCATCTGGCCAGGACGTGTGTTGGGGGAGAACCACTATCTCCTTCCAGGGTACATTTCCAATAACTAGAAGACCTCTCAACAGAGTCCATATTTTAAAATTTCTACCAGCCACCAATAGCAACAGGCTGAGAATTAGGCTTTGATGTTTGTCCCTTGGTGCATGTGCAGGGCACATTACAGATTCAAACTATCAAACTATAGCATTTGTGGCCGTTAATCATTATTCTACATTACTGGATTAAGACATGTCTAGCATCTTAGGAACACACAGTTCCGGGTGTCTGTGGGAGTGTTTCCAGGGATGTATGGCATACAGTTCAACAATCTATGGGGGAGAAGACCCATGCTGGTCGTGAGAAACACCAACCAGTAGGCTTATTGTAGTCTTTATGGATAAAGGGAGAAAAGAAGGAAATTGCCATTCATTTTGAAGAATTCTGCTATGTTTAAGCAGGTGCATCTTTCGCTGCCATCCCCTGTGGACACTGGACTCCAGTTTCTTCAGCCTTCCAATGCAGACTCATAGCCATGCTTCCTCAGGGAGTGTCCTCACCTTTGGTTCAGACTGGTATTACACCCTGATCCCTCTTGTTTCATGGCTTCCAGCTTCTTGAATTGAGCAGTGACTGTACCCTCTAGCTCTCCAGTATAGAGACAACTACTGTGGACACTCCAGCCTTTGATCCCACAAGCATGCTGAGTAAGTCCCCTTGCATACACTCTGTTCTGCTACTCTAGAGAACCCCAAGCAGTACCACGTTCTTCAAAGGAAACATTATTGGTCTGTGTCCTATCTTGTTCCCCTAAACTATTTCAATCCATCTGTGCAAGGACATCCACAGAAGTGCTCCAGGGATGGAATTAGGCTGTTCAGCAGCATGTGACTCAGATCTCAGCCCAGAAAGAAAAGAAGTGTTTCAAATAGGATGGCCCTTTAACCAAAACTGGCTGGTGGCACTAAGAATTAGGGCAAGAGGGCTCACAGGATGTCGAAAATAAACACTCACAGTTTGTCCTTTCAAATTCCAAGAATTCTAGGCATTAAGGACCAGCAGATTATTTCTGTGCCTCTGATAAACTGTCACATATCAGGAGCTGACCTGAGGGCTTGGCCATCAGTTCTCTATGCTCCTCCCTTAAATTTGTTGCCTTCTCAGTTATAGATTTTAGTGATGGGTTTCTTTCATGGATCCATGACACTCACCTTAGTACGAGAACTTCAGACCCAGTACCAATTTGTCAACCCCGATGATACAGCCCCTGAACTTGTTTAGAAAACATTTTACAAAAATTAAATTACACTCCTGCCATTTTCTTCCCAGTCTCTAGGGGAAATAAAACCAACCTAGTTTAGCAATCTTTGTGTGTTCATTTTTGGTTGCACAGAGAGATGCTGAAATGGGCTCCAGCTGGGAAGCTGTACCCATTCAATGAGAATTTATTGTTTATTTCATTTTCTACTATCTCTGTTATTGTATGGTAAACATTCTTTCCCCAGCGCTGCTCCAAGACTGGAGAATGCACAATTTAAGTTTCAGAGTCACACCTGTTTTCTATTAGTTGTTGTCCATTATTTTAATTCTCCACCTATTGTGTGTGCTCTGAAAATGTAAGTAAATCATCGTCTTCATTCAAGAAGGGGGCTCTGAGTAGCATTTCACGAATAAAATTTGCATTATCTACATCCAACGTAATGAAGACTTCCAATGAATAACTCTTGATTATCAGGTGCACGCATCCTAGGAATCCAAGAAGTGGAATAATTATGAGCAACAGGAAGGTTTCCGAACCACAGATTTCACAGAGCCACTGTGCTAAGTGATTGGGTACAAGAACAAGGATGCTTCAAAAGTGCTCTCCGGAGAGTGAATGCGAATAACGCATTTTGTGGAACGTAATCAGAAAACATGCTTCTGACAGAAAAGAGCAGAGAAAGGGAGACAGCATTCTATTACTCGATGAGCAATCCTGGTTCCTGGCCCATCTCTGCCAGGAATCCAGGATGATGAGGTGAGCTGTGGTCCCTTGTGGAACAGGATAGCTCTTCATTTCATAAAGATGAAAAGAACACTTTTCATCTTTTGCCTAGTCCAGATAAAAGGACACTTCAGCAAGAATGTCCAGCTAATGAAGAGAATGATGGCACTCTTGCCCCTCCACACGGTATACAATGGCACAATGTTTGTTTTATTAAATTAAGTATTGAGGTAAGCTACGTTTACTTGCCAAACAGCTAGTTTTACTTTTCTTAAATAAGAGATTTCAAGAAAGTTGATAGTACTCAGTGGTGCGGTTGTTTCAGCTGGGCTTCTCATCTGAACCACGAACTACACAGGGACTGACTTGAGTGACTATTTTTCTCAATTCTTCCAAGAGCAAAACATAAACAGTCCCTTTCTAGATGACCCCAGAAGAAGAATTTAATGTGTTGTATCCACTGGATGCCTTAGGGCTTGAGGGATTAATCCTCTTGAGGCAGCGAGACTGAGAGAATCCTACTAGTTTTACAGTTAATGTAAGAATTAACCTTTGAAGTCCTTAAGCTCTGTGAATGTATAGGTCAGTGCCTCTCAACATTTTTTTTAAAGTAAGTTCACACATAGGCGGGGAGATTTTTAGAAGCTAGAACTCAGTGAAGTTGACTAGAAAAGAGAAAGTCTAGGTTTTCTTTGAAAGCATGAATGAAATGGTCAGAAGGATACATTTGTGCCATATAATATGCTGCAATCTCTCTACATGGTTCTCTTTTGGGACTCTGATTTGTTTTTGCATGCAAGTGTGAAATATTTCCCAAACATGTAGATAAATATCTGTACTTGGGCCTGTATCACTATCGTCAATACAACATGCTAGAAGATGCACCTACTTGGAGGTTCTCTGCCCTAGTGTTCCTTTATGCAGGGAGTGTAGTTGTGGGTGATCTAAACCTACTGTCCATGCAGTCCTCCTGCCCATGCATTGGGAAAAAAATCCCAAGTCCAAGGCAATCCCTTACTATTTGGGGGGTCATCTTATTATCATTAAACCCAAGGCCTAGAATTCCCAGGTGTGTGGTGTCACAACTGCTACGGTTAATCTAACTGCCGCAGAGAAGGGTTTCTTGTCTTACCTTTAGCCCTGGCTGCAAAAGCTGGTTTCCCAATTCTTTAAAGCCTATCTATTTTAAGCTGAAGGAAACACAACGAGTTGGTGGCATAATCCAGTTTTTCTGACTTCTAGTACAGGGCTTGTAGTGTGCAAATTTAGTCAAGTCAACTCGATCAGCTGGGGAGCCACCTGGGGGATTAGTAATGCACTCTTTCTGGGTGTCTGGGTGGATTATGTGGTGCAGCCTTGAGAATCTGTATAGCCCCAAGCTTTCCTCTCTGATGCTGTCCCCAGCTCTGCTTCACAGCTGCCATGAACTAAGCAGCTCTGCTCCGCCACATCTTTCCACAACATTTCTGCCTTCAAGCCCCCTGATCATGAGCCAACAAAACCCCTCTCCTTTAGATTGTAAGTACTGGGCATTGTGCCTTACTGTTGAGAAAATTGCCTAATTCAAGGCTTTTTTGATTGTATTATACCAACTGAGCATGGTGGTACATGTCTGTAATCCCAGCACTCAGGAGGCTGAGGCAGGAGAATCATCACCACCAGTTTGAGGGCAGCCCAGACTACATAATGAACTCAAGACCAGCCTGTACTGCCCAACAAGACCCTGTGTCAAAACCAAAACAAAATATTATTCTATACCATTTCTTCCAATTGTGTTTGCTCTACTCATTTTAAGAACAGGTTTGTGAACAGGGTCATCATTCAGGGTGTGTGTGTGTACACATGTGTGCGTATGTTATCATAAAACTTAATTTCATTACATGACAGATGTCGAGGAAGGCAAGAAGTAATCTTTACCATGTATGAGACTCCGATCCCCTCTCCCCAAATCCTCTACAGTTTCTAGTACAGCAGACCAAACCATTCAGTATTATTGTATCAGTGTGATCGGTATGACACAACCATGCCACAACACATGCGTGCCACATACATCACAACCTTTGCCAATTGACGTTCTAGCAGCTAACATTAGCAGCCCATGGGTTTTGCACCTGACTTGCTTCTGCTGATGAAATGTGAGCAGAACTTACAGTGTGTCGGCGCTGGACTGAAGCCTTCCAAAGCCTTGCGTATTCCTGCTCTAGTGCCTGTTCTGGAATGGCCTCCATTGGTTGATTTCTTTTTAGCCTGCACCCCAGAGAGAGAATGCACAGTGAAGCCTTTGGAACCTGACTTATCTCTTGGGGAAAAGGTGGTTTGCTTTAGCCCAGCCTAAATCAGCCAACCCCCACCACCCTATAGAACCTCATGCAAAAATAAATGTTTATTACTTATGCAAGGTGGTACATGCCTATAATGTCATCTTTCTGGGGAACTGAGGCAGAAGGATCCCAATTCAAGCCTAGCCTGGATAACTTAGTAACTTAATGAGACCCTGTGTTAAATAAAAAAGGGCTCAGAGTTTTTTTGTGAGCTCAACACAATGGCCCTGGGTTCCAACTCCAGTACCTGAAAAATAAATAAACATAAAAATAAGTATTTGTTGTAAGCAACTGACTTGTAGGGTAGCCTGTTACACAGCATTATTGCAATAATGGTCGATGATTAGAAAACATGGAACTAAATGTGATGTTTGCTAAATGCTTTTAGAGTATCAAGAAAAAAATTTGGATTTTTAAATGTAGGCCAACATTTTGTGTGTACAACTTTAAAAAACCTTGGTGCCTATTAATACAGTAAAACACTAGAATTTTATTTCTCTATGTGTTTTTGTTGCTCGTAAGAGGAGAGGGGGAGGGTTAGGGTTTGCAAACAGCTTTCTCAGGTGGCCGTGATATAGCATATGATTTCCGTGTGGGAGACCAAAAAAAAATGCACGATGTGAACAGCTCAGACTGCTTAGTGGCATCTCAGGGCATCTGAGATGGGACCCTGCTTGTCTAACACAGGTACACAGTGGGATGCAGTTATGGTAGCCGGGGTCTAGCAGTGGACAACTATGCACATGCTAGTTATGTTATGGGCACTACGTAAGAATGTAAACATGGGACAACAACACACAATAAGAGCACAGGTAGCTCTGGCTCTGGCTCTTGGGCTCTCTGCTCTTGGGCTGTGCTATGCCTCATGCTGCCTGCTGTTTCTGCTGATGTCTTACACATGTGTGTTCTCTAACCTCGGGACCTCACCTGTGAAAACCTCCCTCGAGACCCTGAGGAAAGTGCACTTGTTGCTTTGGCCTAGAACCTGAAGAAAATGTTGATGAGTGATAAGGGCACGCTTACCATCAAATATGGAGCCTGACGCCTGTGCCTTCAGGCTGAGGAAGATTTGCCCAGGTTCGGGGCTAGCAGAAACCTTCTGACTTATTTTTCCAATCCTTAGTTCACTGATCCTTTCACTTAGAGTCACAAAAAAGACTGACTTCCTTGTATCCTGAAAACTACCCTGGAGACAGCAACATTCATTTCTTGTTACTATCCAATCTCTCTCTCTCTCTCTCTCTCTCTCTCTCTCTCTCTCTCTCTCTGGCAAATGTCTACAAATAGTTGCCTGGGCATACTTTTCAGACTTTTTTCATCTCCTGTATCTCTTCCAACCCTTTGTAGTAAGGTCAAATTCTCCCCTTATCTCTATCATTATTACAGGTTTTTCAAAGACCAACAATGACCCACATCCTTTAGTGATCTCTATTTCTTAGGATGAGGTTTCCATGTCCTTTTTCCTGAATGTTTTCCCAGATCTCTTTTACCTTCAGATGAAAATTTTAGAGCCTTTTTCCATAAATGTTTCCTATTGACAAATACAAAAATTAAAAGGTTCTTTAAGAGAAGCAGCCATGATTAAGATTTCTTTTATCTTCTGTGACAACAAAATCCTGCCTCTATTAGTTATTCTCTTTCATGTCCCTCTCCCATGCTTATTAAATATATCACTTAAATATGCATTTAAATTATATATATATATATATATATATATATAGTTTTTGAGGTAGGTTCTCACTATGTAGTTCAGGTGTCATTGAACTCACTATGTAGCCGTGTGTGGTCTCAAACTCACAGCAGTCCTCCTGATTCATTTTCCTGAGTGCTACAATTATAGGCATGTGCTACCCCACCCAGCTCTGCACCTGAGAGGTGGAACAATCATATATTGCCATCCTTACATTTATCATATAATAAAGGAAATATATATAGTCAACCCTTAGTAGTCTGTATGCTGCTCTAATTGTAGACTTTTCTGGTGCAAGCTGATACACATGCCCTTTATTATTTGAGAGGTGTTTTTTGTGAATTGCACTGGAGAGCATCCTTGCTGATACGTTACTTTTAGCTCCATTCTCCTGTAATTGGTCTCCTGGATCTTAACCAACACCCTCACTGAAATTGCTATCATTCATGTTGACAGTAATAATATATATGCGATTATAATTTTATGTATTTTTTCAGGGATCAGATTTCTTTTCACCCTCTATAAACTACCTGTATGACTCCATTCATATTTAGACCCTATTTACCTAGAACCTCATATATAATTTTCCATAGGTTGTTAAAGAACAGTACTTCATCTGTGTGATATCTCCTCATCCTGTATGTAACGTTTTCTCCCACCTACGATGTGATGGTTAACTCCCCATTGCTGTAATAAACAACCTGACATAATCAACTTAAAATGGGAAAAGGTTTATTTGGTCTCTATTTTGAAGGGTTTAAATCTGTGACAATTGGCTCCATTACTATTGGGCACGTGGTGAAGCCATTCATCATGGCAGGTGTGCATGGGGGAGGACACTCATTCACCTCCTGGCTAGGAAGTGACAGAAGACCAGCTTGGGCTACATAATGAGTTCAGTGCCACCATGAAATACATAGTGAACCCCTGCTTGGTAGAATATATTTAAATGATTAATATACTTAAGTGATATATTTAACTGATAAGCGTGGGAGAGAGACATGAATGAGAAGAACTAATAGAGGCAGGATTTAGTTATCAAAGAAGATTAAAAAAATTCTTAATCAAAGTTACTTCTCTTAAAGAACTTTTTAATTTTTTGCATTTGTCACTAGGAATGGTTTTAGGGAAAAAAGCTCTAAAGTTTTCATCTGAAAGTCAAAGAGGTCTGGGGAAAACATTCAGAAAGCAAGACATGGAAAACTCATCCTAAAAAATAGAGATCACTAGGAAATGTGGGTCATTGTTGGTCTTTTAAAAAAACTATAGCAATAATTGAGATAAGGGGAGAATTTGACCTTACCATAAGAGGTTGGAAGAGATACAGGAGATGAAAAAAGTCTGATAAGTATGCCCAGGCAAGTAGTGTAGAAATTTGCCAGAGAGAGAGAGAGAGAGAGAGAGAGAGAGAGAGAGAGAGAGAGAGAGAAATGAATGTCGCTGTCTCCAGGGTTGATTTTCAGGATACAGGGAAGTCAATTTTCTTTATGACATAGTGAGACCGGCATCAAAACAAACAAATAAACAAAATAAAACACAAATTTGGTTGCAAAGAAAGTGAAATTGAATCATGGATATTCCAAATGTACTGTCAGAGCAAACTTCACCTGACTCCGGCTTTACAAGTGGACTCTTCACATGCAAGCTGACACACGTTCTCTTCTAGATCTCATGCCCCATGACCACTCCAACCAGGTCCCACCTCCTAAATCATATTCAGCTCATTAACTCCTCCATGGATGAATCCACAGGGCCTCCACGACCTAATTACTTTCCAAACACCTGAGACTTTTGGGGGGATATTTAAGATCTAAAATAATAATATTCTACCCTTAACCTCCAAGTGGCTCATGTCCATCTCATTTGGCAAAACGCATTTATTCCATTTCTAAGAGTTGCTGAAAGTCTTAACAGTTCCAGTATTGCTGACAAAGCCAAGGCCCCACTCTTCCCTGAGACAGGAGCCAAACTCAGAACTGTAAGACCCTATAAAAATAAGAAAGTTATGTCCTCGTAGGATACAATGACATCAGTTCAACATTCACGTTCCAAAATGGAGGAACAGCATAGAATGAATCCAGATCAAACCATGATCAAAAACTAGTGGGTAAACGTTAAATCTTATATCTCCATACCAACACCTGCGGCAGGTTGTGGTGAGATGTGAGCTCTAAGGGCTTGGATAGCTCCTGTGGCCCTGCTCTCCGCTGCTCACATGGCTTCTTGTGGGTTGGCCCTACTAACCAGCTCCAGCTTTTTTTACTCTATGTTCCCAGTTGCTGGCATCTCTAACTTACTGGAGTCTGACCTGAATCTTTATCTTCACTCTTACAGCACTACACTTTGCCTTTTCAAGGGCTTGTCTGGCCTTAGTCTTTTTTTTTTTTTTTTTTTTAATGGTGGAAGCCCCTCTGATGCCACGACTCTTACATTCTTCATGCTTGTAAAACCAGCATCATATGGATGATAACAATGTCTACCACTAGCTTCCGCAGTAGCTTTGTCCTTTTGGGCCAAGGTTGGAGTTGCCTCTGAGTGCCTGCGTGCCTGAACTTGGGAATACACTTCTCTCTATGGCTTTGAATGAGTAAGGCTCCCTGGGGCTCTCTTCTCAAAGTAAAGTCTTTCAAAAGGTGTTTACTTTTCTACCATGAGATGCCTTTAAATCACATTTCCTAATTTTTCTTCTTGCTAGGCACTTGCATTCATTTTAATTTTAATCTTTTGAGCATTTTTTCTTTGTCATAACTTCATAGGCCTTTCATTTATGTAAAACTGAAAATGTTTGGTATCTTTTGGCCTAGGCTTTTGCTCCTGATTCTCACTTTAGCTCAGGATAGAAACAGATGGCCGGATGGATGCCACCGCCTGAATGTTGTACCTCATTTGAGTTTCCTCTTCCAGACCTACTAGTCCACCCCACTCAATCTTAGTCTACTAGAGTGTCTCGGGATGTGGGAAAAATGAAAGCCAAATTTTCTTCCAACTGCCAGTGGAGTACTTGTTCTTACCTCAAACCTCCTGACCCTGGCCTTTATAGTTCATATTTCTGTTAATATCCTAGTCTTCTGAACTTTAGTCCAAATCAGCCATCAAACTCTGTTTACAGAAATCTAGGGCTTCTTTATCCCATAACTCCAAAGCTTTCTGAATTTGCCAAGCAAATGAGTTTCAAAGACTTCTAAGCCACATGGTGGAGTAACTCACAGCAATGATCCCATTCTCACTGTTAATTTTTCTGTGACATTATTTGGGCTCACAGTTTCAGCAGATTCACTGCATGGCTACGTGGCTCAGGGCAGAAACAGGATGATAGAATGCCTTAGTGGAAGAAAGCTATCCACAGTGTAGGAAGCAGAGAGTGGTAGGAAGAGACAGGGCCAGAAGACACCCATCTGGGTCACACCCTCGTGACTTCTCTCCAGCCAGGCCCCACTCTTGACCACACAGTTAGCTCCTGAAGTCATCGACACATGGACCAACGGATGAATACAGTGCTCCATAATCTGCTCACCTTCCAAACACATGAGGCATCAGCAGGCATTTTTAGATCTAAGCATCAATAATTATCTTATAATTGAGCAAATATTTGAACAAAATTATGTAATCACAGTTTTTTTTTTAAAATAGGGCAACAGGGGCTGGCGAGATGGCTCAGTGGTCTAAAGCACCTACTTGGAACAAGCTGAACTAA
>NDGM011084529.1:0-11384 GCA_002564305.1 Octomys mimax | reverse complement strand
ACAATTGGTTCCACCCCAGAGTGACTCAGCACAAAGAGACCATATAAAGGGGCTGAGGAAGGACTCGATGTTCCACTTCTTCAGCGGAACCTCAGTCTTGGAAACCGGCTTGGCCTTGGTCACCTGGATTGCAGTGCAGACTCTTGGGCCTCCGGCTTGGATCTGTTGCCTTCTGTTGCAGACTTTTCAGCCTCCATCGCAGACTCTTCAACCTCCACTGCAGACTCTTCAGTCTTCCATCGCAGACCCATTAGCTGACGAATAGAGACTTGCATGGAGAGCTGCAGTGAGCTTGAGACCTTGGGACTGAATTCTTCAGTCTGGGGTGTGCAGACGCCCACTGCACGCTCCTCATCTGACTGCCGCTGACTGTCATAAGTCAGTCTTGTAATTCCTTATATATTGTATATCTTCTGCTAATATCTGTTCCTCTAAGTAAAACCCTGACCGATGATAGAAACATCAGAAGAGGAAAAAGTGAGGTGGGTAATAAGCTGCAAAGGATGCTGGGAAACTCTCTGCCTCCTCCAGGGACTTGGGCTGATGAGGAAGCAGCCTCTGGGGGCCAGGCCGCTTCTCCGCTCATTAATGCACTTTCCATTGGGCAATCTGCACACCCGGCTTCCACACCAGCTCTGGGAGAGGCCAGGAGGGGCTGGGGAAAGCACCAGGGCTGGGGTCCCAGGCCCTACCACAGGCGTCTCCAAGACAGGCACCCTAGCCTCACTGGGCCTTGCTTTCCACGCTGTGACAGTGAGTTATCAGTGTCCCTTTTAGGGCTGCAGTGTTAGCTAAAGAGGAGAAGCTTTCTGTCACACCCGCACGAGTGGATGCTCAGCAAATCTTAGGTCTCATTTCTTCTGCTGGACTCGCTTCACTGAAGAAGGAAGGAGGAAGGCCGTCCTGCTGCAGGTGGAGGGACTGGAGTGTGGGGTGACAAAGAGCGGAGGGCTGTGGAGAAAGGTACAGAGGGACCCACCCATGGGACGGTGAACTGTTCCTGTGGTGGACTGATGATTGGGTTTGTGAGATAGGGTCTTGCTCTACAGCCTGGGCTGGCCTTGAGTTAATGATCCTGCCTGCCTCAGTCTCCCTGTGATCACAGGCATACGCCACCAGGCCCAGCTGGGCTCCCTTGTGGAGAGGAGCGTGGGCAGCACTGTCCAGCTGGCCCGGGGCCCCTCGGCCTACCCACGGTTCCAGTGTGAGGCTGGTTGTGCCCCATCCTCACGCCTCCCACACCAAGCCCCATGGCGGTAGAAAGTAAAACCTCTCTGTACCTCTGTGGCACTCACGGGCTGGGGACAGTGACAGGAAGCACTAGAGCTATCTCAGCACCAGGCTGGAGAGGCCAGCCAGCCTGCAGCACACGGCGCTGGCCAGGAATGGGGAGCAGCTCAGGGTGCTCTTTCTCAGGGTGCTCCAGATGTCCCCAGGGCTCTCAGTGTGTTTGCCCTTTCTGAGGGACCAGCTTGAAATGGGTGGCAGGTGGCTGTGGCTGCTGACGTCTCCCAACACCCTCGCTGGGTGAAGATCCTGACTCTGGCGGCCAGAACTTCTTTCAAGGGATCATGGGAGAGCACCCGGTGACAGGTGCTGCGCCGGGCGCGTCTGCTGTGTGTCTGCAGCTCATTCACGCTCACCACGGCCTGATGCAGGGCCACTCTGCTACTCTGTCCTCACTCACTCGTCACCCTCCAGATGGGAAGGCAGAATATGGAGTAAAAGGGTCTGCCTGAGTCAGGGAAAGACCTGGGCTCTGGACCTCCCCTGCTTAGCCATCACCCTGACACCTCAGAGCGGGACTCTTAAGTGAGAGTGTGTAGCAGTGAGCTACTGCTGCGTAACGAGTGTCTCACTGTAGACATGTCAGTTGCGTGGATGATGCTGATCCAGTCGAGCTTCCTTGCTGGTGGCAGCTGCTAGAGGCTCAGCAGGAGGAGCTGCGGGAAAGGAGCACCTCCCAGAGCCTCCTCATGAGTCTGAAGCTGTTGACCTCTGGGAGGAGGGGTTTCAGAGCTATCCAACTCCTCTCCCACTACCTGCCTTAGCCATCACCCAGCTGCGCAGGGTGAGGACATAGGTCCCCCACTGCATGACAGCACACATTGTGTCATTAAATGGCGCCCACTGGCTCCCAGCTGGGATACTCACCGACGGTGCGAATTTGGGCTTTTTCCTTTCAGTATTTTTGAGACAAGGTCTTAGTGTGGAGCTCAAACTCACAATGTAGCCCAGGCCGACTTCAATCCTCCCACCTCACCCTCCCAAGTGCTGGGATTATGGGCATGGACCGCCACACCTGACCTGACCTGAACTTGGGCTTTTTAGGTCACCTTGCTGTGCCTCAGTTTCTGCATCAGTGTCATCATGCAGAAGACAGAAATTATCGAAAGCTGTGTGTGGTGCCGGCCACCCACCTACCCAGGGTTGCTGCAAGGTGGACTCTGCTCTCGAGTTCCCCAGCTGGGAGCAGGACAGGCCTGAGGAGCTGAGCAGAGGGCCGCACTGTGATCCTCACCTCCGCCCACCTGCACAGTACTCTTTCCATCACCCAAGCTGTCACTCTTAGACCAAAGCAGGAAAGACAAATATTCAGCCTGCGGATAGCAGATCGATTTCCACACACTTGCTGGCTTGATGGATTGGTGGTGGCTCCCACGTCCCTGCTGAGAAAGGCTGTAGGGCCCCAGCTCAGCAGCCAGGGAAGCGGGCATCCATCAGCCAGCAGCATCGGGTTTGCCCTGGGCCCGGGGCGGGCGCACTGGCCACCCCGGCTGTGGCCACAGCTGTCACCTCCCCTGCGCCCCAGCTGCTCTGAGCCAGTGCAGAGTGGCTGGTGTGACTGGCAGTGAGGGAGGAAAGGTTATTTAGGCTCCAGGCCTTTTGTGTCACAGCGGGGACACGATGTCCAGAGAGGTCGGGACATGGGCAAAAGGTCACCGAGCAGCACGGTTCTCTGCAGGCGCCCTTCCTGTGTCTCCTGGCTTCCAGATCCTCAGGGAGCTTGGGCAGGTTCATGTTTGCCCCTGACACACACTATGCATTAAGCACTAAGCACTGAGCACTGAGTACCAAGCTCCAAGCACTGAGGCTTTTGCTAAAGTACCTGCAGAAGAGGAGGAGAAGCTGTCTGGGCTGTGTTTAGATTCAGATAAGGACATTTCCAAGTTGCTGAGATCACTGTGGAGGCCGGCCAGGTCTATTTTCACCCAAGGATCAATCATGTCACTCCCTGGTGTCCCCCATACACCGGCTGGCGGGGACACAGAGCAACCCAGATCCTCCCAGGGCCCGGCCAACTCCCCCTACTGTGTCTGTCGGCGGTGACACGGCTACACCGGGGCTGGACCATGAAGGAATTCATTAATCAGAGCCCTGTTTACAGCTCTCTGGCAGGCGCTGGTCCTGTTCTGGCTGCAGCCAGGGCCTGGGCCTTCGTGCAAACTGCTGCGACATTTGGTAAAAATATCAGCTGGGGACGGGGCCAGGCCAGGGGGAGGGTGTGTGTGAAATCACTGCTGACTTGCTAAAGGAGGCTCCGCATGCTGTGGGCTGCCACCGGTGCAGGGGGAGCTGGGAGGTACTGTCCCCGCTCCGGGTGTCACCTGGAACAAGGTACTTCCTCCTCATCTCTCCCCCACAGATCTGTCCTCTGTGGGCTGCCTTGGTGACAAAAAAAAAAAAAAAAGAAAGAAAGAAAAAAAAGAAGAGCTCCTTGTCAACATTTACAAAGTGCAGATTTCACGGGAAAATCCAGACTTCCAGGGACACAGCAAGCGTGCTCCTCCACAGCAGTGATGTCCCGGAGCTAAGTGCCCTGACATCTCCAGATGCGTCTGTGACCTCTCCAGTGCAGAGGGTAGCACCGATCCCTGCCGCGAGGCACAGGCCTAGGGCCTCCACGTAAGGGTGTTAGGGTTGCTCACTGCACAAGGCCTCCATCTGGGGGGTCGAAGAGAGGCTGCGATCCTACAACCTGCCTGGCGTGGTGGGGGCCTCGATTATAATTCTCGTAAAGGCATCATTAGGTGGCTGTGGTCTTGCCTCATTTAAAAATAAGGGTGTTGGTCCGATCTAGCAGTGAGACCCTGAATACCCTGTAGACCCTTCCCTAAAAAAAAATAAAGTTCTATAAAAATAAGGGTGTTAACCAAATGATGGCAAGGGCTGGGAGTGTGCGGCCCCACACTCGTCCTGTGCTTCCAGAGGTTGGGGCCCCCTTAGGGCCTCAGGGAGACCCCGGAGTACACTGCTTGCTGCCCTGGACACGGGCACTACGCTAGTAAGGCCATACACAGCAGAGGTGCAGCCAGAACCCCTGGTGCTCGAGGCTCATGGCCAGGCAGCTCCTGGTTCAGATGAGCAGCACAGGGAGGGGGACAGGGAGGAGAAGGAGAGGAGGAGGAGGAGGATCCAGGGAGCTGGTGGGGGAGGGGTGCCCTGGGACAGGGACGGCGGGGCACGCAGTGGTCAGCAGGGGCCGGGGTTCCTGGCCCCGCGCTGTTGTCCGCGGCTGCACTGTGTGTCCTGGTTCATACATCCCTAGCCCGGGCACCTCCATCTCCCCCTGTTGGCCAGGCCCAGCTCGGGAACGTAGTGATACATCATGATGGGATTTCTATTGTTTACACTTGTAATACATGGTGGAGACACTCACTGTGGGGTGCTGGTCCACTCCCCACCCCCTTCCCTGTCTCTGAATCTACCTCTTTTGTTTCCTACCATCTCTCTGTTATTTGTTTTTCTCCTTTTTTTCCACTTTTTTTTTTTTTTTAATTGGATACAGGGTCTCGCTACGCAGCTTGGACTCATAATGATCCTGCTGTCTCAGCCTCCCCAGCGCTGGGATTACAGGCGTGTGCCACCACACCCATCTCAGTGGTCAGCATGGCATGCCTGGGGTTCTGGGGCCGGCACGGTTTGGGGTACCAGGGATCAAACTCTGGTCCTTGTGCTTGTCAGGCAGGCACTTAGACCGCTGAGCTCTCTCCCTAGCCCTATCTCTTACTTCACACTTACATTTATGTATGTTTTAGGTTTCCACATAGGAAAGGGACCATGTGACACTACACCTTCTATGTTGGACTTAGTTCCCCTAACCTTATGTTCTCAAGTTCCATCCACAGACCTGCCAATGACAGGAGCCTCTTTTTCATGGCTGCGTAGTGTTCCACGGTGTGCATATACCACATTTCCTCTGTCCACTTGTCCTTGATGGCTGTTTCCAGAGCATGGCTGTTGGGAGTCACACCACTGTGGCTGTGAACGTGTGTGTCTCTGTAGTGCGATGTCTGTAACTCTTGTGGAAAGACACCCGGGAGAGGGGCACCCGTGTCAAGCAGACTTTCTGATTTTAGGTTTTTTGTTTGCGCAGCTTTGTAGGACACCATCATACTCACATGCTGGTTGGTGCTGCAGCAGCAGGAAGGGACAGCTATGACAGAGACTGTGCATGAGGTCGACAAAGCTGAAATATGTGCGTCTTGCTGACAAACTGCAGGCCTCTGCTTTAGACCCGTGAAGTTGGAGGAGTCCTGAAAAAAAAAAGATTAGCCCAACTCCTTCTTTTACCGGTGATAGAAACGAGGCCCAGAGAGGTTAAGCCATTTGCCCAAGATCACACAGCTAGTGAGGGGAGGATAAGCACCTGGGGACATGGGGCTTTCTAAACACACACGAATGCCCAGAATGCAGGCTGGGAAGTGGGTGACCGATGTCCTCCTCTGGACCGGCCATTTTCTTCTAATCCCATGCTTGGTTTATGCAGAATGACATGTTTTTGCTTGGTCATTAGAAGGGGCAGATCTAGGAGAGTCTGCATAATTGACTTCTGTTATTACTGTCCTTGAATGGGGGCCGTGGGGGTAGTGCTCCTTTTTGGCACCCTGATAATGTGGGTGTGTGCAGGGTGGCACTGGTGTTGGTGGCCCCAGCCCAGGGTGTGGGCCGGTGGCCATGTGCTGCCTGATGCAGGTGAAGGAGCAAACCCGGCACTCCTGAGACCCGCATGTGGACAGCTGACCCCCAGGGCTGGCTCTCAGAGGACAGTGGTGACGAACCCAGCTTGTGTGCTCGGATCATTGAAGGCTCTGAGAAGTTTGCTGTCACTGTTGGAGAACATTTTGTGTTGACTGATGAACTGATTTCTTTGTTTTTTAAAAAATTATTTGATACGCAGTCTTACTACACAGTTCAAACTTGTAGGGATCCTCCTGTCTCAGCCTCCCTGGCTCTGGGATTATAGGCGTGCACCACCATGCCCGGTTTCCGTGGCGGGCACGGCTTCCCCAGGGTTCCAGGACTGGCACAGTGATGCAGTACCGGGGATCGAACCCAAGTCTTTGCACTTCCCAGGCAGGCCCTTGCTTACACTGCTGAGCTATCTCCCCAGCCTGATGAACTAATTTCATTGGCTTAAAAATTAATTCTTTGAAATGGGTCCTTAAGAAATACCAGTCAGCTAAAACTTATCTATCGAATAATTTTTTAAAGATTTATGCAGAATAGACTTTGTATAACTCCACATAGCTATTTTATCATTAATCTTTTTGTTCCTCTTCATCCTTGCAGTACTTGGGGACTGAACCTAGGCGCTCTCTACCATTGCAATCCCCCCGCACTTCTTTAATCACTTGTTTTGAGACAGGGTCTCACTAAATCACTAAATTGCCCAAGCTATTCTCACACTCGCGATTCTCCTGTTTCAGCCTCCTAGAGTGCTCAGATTACGGGCACACACCACTGCACCTGGATGCTAAATATGCTTATGGCATGGGTTACGAGGGTTCTTTATACATGATAGATTTTATCACACCTCATGAATTCAAGCACTCCTTTGCATTAAAAATTACAGAAGTGTGCTTGAAGAAAAGCAAAATATACTGGCCGTGGATACCGCTATGCCGAGTTGAACTCTAGCCTCAGAACCAAATACCAGGGTAGATGCTACACGCTTCCGGGAAGTGGCTCTGTGTGATCCCGATGGGAAACACACTGTCTCTTGGGGACAGTCACTTTCCTTTATGTGCTGAGCCAACAACTTCGTGTCACTGCCGGTATCCTTAATGACCAAGCCGAGTGCTAGTCCATGCATAGACTCAAAACACAAAAGCAACCTTGTAATGCAATAAATCATCGCTGGACATGTTGCAACCTGAGAAGCCCGACTCTGCACCAGTGTTTGTCCTCGGTGTCAGAGCAGCCGGGTCCTCCAGCAGGTCTGCTCCTCAGCTCCCCTGTGCTAGGGACCAATAAACCTACCGGGCTGAGTCTTCTTTCCAGCAGCTGCGGAGGGCCGTGTGCTGCGCGGGCAACTTCCTTCGCCAGGTGGGCATCATGGAGTCGGCGCCAGGAGCCCTTCTCAGAGAGCCAGCGGGGGGCTGAGGACAGGTGTCACAGCGGTTCTGGGACTGGTCCTGGAGTCGCCTCCAGCCGGCCCACTGGTCTCAGAGCGGGGACCTGACGCCTTTGCATCTTGGTTTTCTTGCCTGTCCAGGGAGTACGCAGGCGCCTCCCTCGTGGCCGTTGCTGAGAGTTGAGGTAGCAGGATGGACGCTGCGCTCGCACCAGCTGGTGTGATAGCGGATCGTACCGCGTGAGCCCCTCCCGACAGCCCTGCCGGGATCAGCGCTGCGTCCTAAGTGTACACTGTGCTGTTCCTGTCTGCTGCTGAGTGCAAAGCCATTACATGGAAACCTCAGGGTGACAGCCCCTTCTGCACAGCAGTGGGGGTCCTGGCTGCCCCTTGAGCCGCCCTCCAGGACACAGGCTGGGCTGTATGATCCCACACAGACCCTGGCCTCCTTTTTTCCTTTGCAGACCCCAAGCTTCCTCTAAAGACGTGGAAATGGGCTTGGCGTTTTATGCTGAAGCAGCTCTTCTAATGTGCCAGTTTCCGGAGCCCATTTTGCAGATAAAGAAAACTGAGGCCGAGGTTGGCTCAAGGGTACTGGCAGCCTGTGTGTGAATGGCAGGCAGGCGGGCGCCCTCCGAGGCCCTGAGCCGTGACCTGCATTTGCAGAAGAGAGGCTTTGCTCCCTGGGCTGTCCTCCAGCAGGGCCTGTGGGGCTCAGGTCCCCAGCCGCTGAGGCCACCATCCCCTGCTCATGAGGGGCCTCATACCTTCACTTGCGGCCCATGGTTTCCTTGAGATTCTGAGTCTGTAAATCCCGGGCCCTAGTATAAAGAGGGCAAGATCACAGCAGTGGCTTTTGGTCTCCTGTGTCATCACCCAGATAAGACAGGGCGCCCAGAGCGCAGCCGGGGAGCCTGTGCATGAGGAGTCGGGTTCCCCCACCTTCCGGGCCCCTCCCAGCTCAGCAGGCCTCTGCCTGCGGCCCTGAGGCTCCCAACACTTACAAGCCCCTCTCCAGACGGGTACTCCTGCAGACTCCTGTGTGCAGAGGGGGGGCAGCCACGACAGCAGGGGAGGTGGGCACTTGTGAGCGTGTGTGCAGAGCCCAGCAGTGAGCTGGGAAGGGGAGTGCAGGGAGGAGCCGGAGGGGAAAGGAAGACAAGAAAAGGGCAGGAGAGGAGCGGGAGGGAGCCCGGGCCTGCAGCTGCCCTGTAGAGGTCCTCCTCATCCTCTAGATTTTCTGTGAAACTGGAGGCACGGTCAGAGCACTCCCCAAGTCTGGTGTCTCAGGCACAGTCCCTCCAGGAGCCCACAGGACTGTCGTATACAAGAACAGGGTGGGAGCCACATGTTGTAGCCCCCGGCCTGGAATCACAGCATTCTAGGAAGCTGAGGCAGGAAGATTGAAATGCAAGCCTAGCCTGGCCAGCTGGGAAAGAACCTATCTTAAAGTAAAAAACAAAAAAGGGCTGCAGATGTAGCGCAGTGTGAAGACCCCTGGGCTTAGTCCCAGTACATCCACAAAGGAAAATAGAAAAAAAAAAAAGGGGTGACGTGGACACATCGCAGAGTTGGAGATGGCAGCCAAGGAGGATCCTGAGCAAAGGCTTAAGCAGCCAGCAGGCTCCAGCTCACTGTGACCATTGGAACTAGAGCTCCACAGGCCAGATTTTTCAATTTTCTACTCCAAGAGCTGGGTTTCGGAAAAAAACTTGTAATGCTTAAGGCAGCTTCACTGGGGCCAAACAACACATGGCCGGGCCCAGTCTGATCTGCTCTCCACTTGAACAGGAGCCGGGGCTCTGGGGTTGGGTGGGCCTCGCTCCCATGCAGGACTGTGGGCTCCATCCTGGCCCAGCGATGTCACCTCTGAGCCTGTTTCCTTACCGGCAAGATACAGAGCCCAGTGGCTATAGGGGGTGGTGCCGTGGGATTCAAGATAACTCTCTAAGATCCTCCTCAGCCTGCAAGCAGCAGCACATGGTAAGTGACGAGGAAATACCAGCTCTTTTAGGTCCCAGTACTCCTGAGCCTTGAGCACTGGAGCCCCGAGCAGGGCCTGGCCCGGGGCCACCTCTGCCCCCAAGCTCCCGGCCTGGCCTCTGCTCTGGCTCTCTCCTTCCCTCTGTCATCATCGTAGTTATCTTGGTTCTTCCCCCA
Organism: Octomys mimax; assembly: GCA_002564305.1. Taxonomy (NCBI): domain Eukaryota; kingdom Metazoa; phylum Chordata; class Mammalia; order Rodentia; family Octodontidae; genus Octomys; species Octomys mimax. The sequence goes on along the minus strand of NDGM011084529.1, from coordinate 1,867 downwards.
GCTGATCCGGTGCCCGAGACCTGCTGGGCTCTGGGTGAAACCAGACAGGAATCAAACGGGAGGAAAAGCATCCAGCTTCCCGAATGAGCGAGAATCGGTCTGAACCGAGACCTCTGAGGGCTGGGCAGGCAGTGGGAACACCGGCACCACCCCTCCCGTGGCACCTGGAATTACTCCATCTTTTTCCAGCTTTGGTTTTCTGAGACAGGGCCTCTCTATGTAGCCCAGGCAGAGCTCCATCCTCCCGCCTCAGCCTCCCCCTCCAGAGTGGTTGGATTTCATGTGTGCACCACTGTGCCTGGCTCTTACTTCACCTCATAAGATGGGAGGTAGCACACGGCAAGCCACACACAGTGGACCTTCCTTGTGACCTTGTCCTCCTCCTGCTTCTGGGACAGGCAAGTGACCTGCCGTCCCGAGCCCCCTCCCACCTTCATGGTTCTGTCTGGTAGTTGGACAACATTTTCCTCTCTTCCCCCTTGGCCTAGAGACATTGTAAAAAGTTCTTCTGCTGTTCTTGGCCTGTATGCTCTTAAAGGTCCATGAACTCACCAGCAAGGCTGGCAACTTCTAAGCCTGTGGCCATCGGTCTGCCATGGGATTGGAGCCGGGATGGCCCGGGAGGCTGGCTTTTCCCTCCCTGTGACCCGGGTGTCCTGGTGTCTCCCTGTCCCCATCCTCTTTCTTCCGCGCTCTGCTCCCTTCTCTCTCTGAACCCCGTTTGATCTCTAGCAGAGGACAGTCAGGGGCTGTCCTTACTGGGGGATGTCCACTGGGTGGGTCACAGGAGGCCAGCCTAGATGAGTGTTGGGACAGTTACAGCGGACAGGGAGGGTGGACTATAAGGAGTTCCTTATATAGGGCCCAAGATGAGACATGAGTGGCCCTGGTCCAGCCGTCCTACCTCACTGAGCAGGAAAAGCCACAGGGACAGCAGGCAGGGGCAGGGGTGAAACAAAGAAGGGGTGCACAGATGGGGGAGTTCAGGGGCTCAGTTGACCAGGGGGAGGGGGTACAGGGAAAAGTCGGTCTCAGCCAGGGTCACAGTCAAACCAGTGGTCTGCGGGTCTGATCCTTGCTGCCTGTTTATTGGAGCGGTGTGTGCGCGTGCGTGCGTGCGTGCGTGCGTGCGTGTGTGTGAGATCCCCGTTTCCTCCTGGGAAAATAAGGATAACAGAAAGGTGGAAGGGCAGCTGAGTTGGCCAGCTGCGCCCTCAGCAGCCAGGGGTCTCTAACCCACACATGGGACCAGGGCCTCAACTGCGCATGAGTGACAATTTGAAGGGGCTCTCCTAGACGCCTGTCTCGTCGCCGGGAGGTTTCCAGGGACATAGCGCAAACCGCAGAGGACTTCAGGCTTGTCGTGGTGCTTTCTTATCTGGTAACACAAGATTTCATTTCAGGCCAAGGTATAATCCTATCAGCTTAAAAAATAAAAATAAAAAGACTATTGTTCAAAATCTGAGAAATACAGACAGGCACAATGACAGTGGCAAAAAGTTATCCATAATCCTTAAAAGTATTAGTTTTGTATAAATATTAGAAAGTTGAAATTTTTCTTTCTTTTCTTCTTTTCTTTTTTGTATTTTGTGCAGGGTCTCATCACCCACCTTGAACTCATAGTGAACCTCTTGTTTTCAGCCTCCCCAGTGCTGGGATTACAGGTGTGCACCACCACGTACGGTCTCGGTGGCCTGCTCAGTGTGCCTGGGGACAGGGCTGGCACGGCCTGTGACGCCAGGGATCAAATCCCGAGAAAGTTGTAATCTTACTGTATGCAGTTTTTTCACCAAATGTTTTATGGTTCCATTTCCTCTGTTCCATTTCCTCTGTGTGTGTGTGTGTGTGTGTGTGTGTGTGTGTGTGT
>NDGM011084501.1:0-10363 GCA_002564305.1 Octomys mimax | reverse complement strand
AAAAAAAAAATGAAATGTTTGGTATTGCCTTATCAGTTATAATAAATTCTCACACTAATGTACATTGGTAATGACATAATAAACAGAAAGACAGAGGGAGAGGTTTTGGAAATTCTCTATACCATTTGTTTAATTTTCTGTACACCTAAAATTTCTCTAAAAATGAAATTAACTTATTGGAAAAGTAAAATAAAGTTGAACAATTTACATTACCTGGTCTGAAGATTTACTCAAAGTTGCAATGATACACACCATGGTATTGATACGGGAATAAATGGAATAGAGAGCCCACAAATTAATTTCCTAAATCAGTTTCCACAGATGATATAGATCTACATGTATAAATTATAACTATGGAACTTAGTACAAAAATATGGAAGCAAAAAAAAATATGGGAGCAAAGCTTAGCAAACTTGTGTCTTTAAAAGAACATAGAATAGTGTAAACCATGAAAAGAAAAATTATAAATTAGACTCCATAAAAATTTAAGGTGTTTTGTCTTTAAATAAAACTGTTATGGAAATTAGAAAAGTGATAGTGGAACAGAAACAGCAGCAAACATAAATTCGATATTATATCTAGGATATATAAAAATATAAAATTTAATAGTTGAATGTTATCATATTAAAAGTTGTTTAAAAGATGAACATTACTAAAACCCAAGAAAAGATATGGTAAATGATAGTAACATTACTAGTCATTAGAGAAATATAAATTAAAACCACATTGAGGCACTACTATACTTCTATTAAAATTTCCAACAACATGAAATATTGGCAAACAGTTGAAACAGCTTAAATTCTTACACATTGATTATGGGATTGGCAAATAGGATATCCCATTTGGAAAATAATTTGACATATTTTTCTCTGAAATACAAACATACAATTTCCATGTGACCCAACCATCAAGTCATAGGTATTTTACCAAAAGTAATTGTCCACAAAAGACTTGTCTCCAGATTTTCATGCAGCTTTGTTCCATGTAACTCCAAACTGTAAACAACCCAAATGCCTACCAGCTGGGGAATGAAAGTAAACTGGAAAATGACCATCTAGCCACAGTTGCTAAGCAATGAAAGAAATGAATTGGTGACGTGCAGAAACATGGATAACTGTAAAACATATTATTGAAAGTGACTAAAGGTAATCACAAAAGACTATCTATTGCAAAATTTCATGGATTCGAAATTTTAGGGGAGGAAATTCTTGTTTACAATAGATCTACACCCTGGAATTATGAGAAAGTTAACTATTAAATTATATCCCCAATTGATAGACCTTATTTTATGTAACTTATCCTTGAATTTTAAAATCAGTCTTCTTATTTGATCCTGCAGAACCTTCAAAAGCTGTAAGCACCCACTGATGTTTATTCCCTGCGTAATACAACACACCCAAACTAGATTGTGCAGCTCTTCCCTAAGCACATGCCACAAATTGTTAACTTCATTCCTTTTTCACAATAAAGATGTCCTTGGTTTTAGAGTATGACATTAAAAGCTCACCAAGCATGTTTTAGAAATGATAAAGGCTTCTCGGACATAAATGAGTGGCACATTTCCACAGTGTCGCTAACAGAAGAGCCAGACTTGATTCTGCACGTCTTGATTCCTGACCCAAGGCTCACTATCATCACAGGTCTTCCTCCACATACTGAGAATCAAACACTCCATATTTCTAATCAAAGAAATTTTGTCTCAGATGTGTTCTAAGTCAAAATACATAATATTTCCCCATTTTTAAAGTGGGCCACTGCTTTTACCCAGTTCATTCTTTCACTACTTAATCATTTGACTTTGTTGTACATTAATATAGAATTTTGCTTAACCTCACTATTTGAGTCTCAGTGTAGTCATGTGTATTGTTCTTCCCCAGAAAGTACTTGAATGGTACTTGATACACAGGTTTTTCTTCATGTTTTGGTTTCTTTTGTAATGTTGTGTTTACAGAGAATGAATCAGAATTGGTTTACCATAAGAATCTCTCTACTAAAACAATCTCTGAACTTCTGTTGTTGGATCGTTTGGATTAGAACTTGATTAAAAGCACTTAAAAATTAGTATATTAATTGTTTTAATGCAAGAGAAAATTATATTTATCTTACAGTGCACATGTATATAAAAACATTAAATTCAAAATGTTAAGTTAAATGACAAAGCAGTGGACCTTAGTGAGTTACATTCCTGCAAAAAACTAAGCAGAATAGCTGCCCGGCATTTTCACTGATTTTTCTATTTAATGAATATTTCAGGTGTTTTATGCATGCAGTATTATATTGGCAAATGCTTGCTTAATGAACTGAGGCTAATGAAAAATGAAGCTATGAATATGTCAACTCTGATCCTGTAGTTTTTACGTTACCTGAATTTTCTCCAACTCCTGAAATGGACTTTGCCAAGGGCCCCTAAAATCAGATTAATTGAGTTTCTTTGATGGATAAAAGCAGATTGTTCCCTTAATTCTTATGCTCCTCTAGTCAGGGTTCATGCATACTGGGATCCATATGTTGCTGCAAAAACACCAAGCTGAAAAGTAAAAATGTAAATACCATATGGTCCAGCTATACTGTTCCTCAGTACGTACCTGAAAGAATTAAAGGCAGTGCTCTGTAGAGATACCTGTATACAGAGGCTTGCTGCAGTATGATTCATAATAGTCAATGTTTGAATGTGTTTAGGTGCCCACGCACAATGGAGAAAGAGAAGGTGACATATACACAAAGTGGAGTGCTACTCAGCCCTAAGGAAGAACCAGATCATGTCACATGCAGAAAAGTGGGTTAAACTGGGAAACTTCATACTAAGTGAAATAAACCAGTCTGAAAGAAAGGAGTAAGTGTTTTCCTTAAAAATGTGGCATCTCTGGGAAAGAAGATAAGTTAAATTAGGTAAAATACTACTAGACAAGAAGGAATAGTTCAGGGCCAGCCAGATAGCTCAGTGAATTAAAGTGCCTGCTTAGGCAAGCTGGAGGATTGGGATTGCATCTCCAGCATACTGTGCTGGCACCTCCCCTGGGAGCACTGGGACAAGACTGAGACTAGGTGTGGTGACATGCCCCTATAATCCACTCTCTTGGAAGACTATAAACAAGAGGATAACTATGTGTCTGATCTACATAGTGAAACCCTATAGTCCCTTCACTAAATTCATTAACAAAAAGGAGAAGGAATAGTTCACAAGGAAAAGGAATAAGGGGTAAAGGAGAATGAAAGTGGAGAAATATGAGTTAAATAGACCACATATATGTAAAGAGCTATCAGTATAAAAGGTATTCTACATAGATACGTTTTATGTAGAAAAACTGACTTTTTAATTTTATTTAGTTATTTGTTTGTTTGCTTGCTTATTTATTTTGGTGCTAGGGGTAAAACTTGGGACCTTGTAGGTACCAGGTAGGTGCTTATGCCACTGAGCTATATCCACAGTTGCAAATTGATTTTTTTACAATATCAATCACACTTTAGTTAGAACACCATATAGTTTGTCACATTTTTTTCTATTTACTGGGAGAACTTGAAAACTAAAACCTAAACCAATATAAGTGATCTTCTAGATCAGCAACTTTGAAATACTTAAAGAAATTTGTTTACTGTTTCCCAGAATTGGCCATGGAAAAGTTTAAGAAACTGTTATGTTAGTGCGAACTTTTAATCACAAGTGTGAGATGACTTTGTTCCCAAATTTAAGATAGGAACTCATTTCATAGTTAATCTCAAAAGAAATAGGGAGCCAATTTTCTAGAAGTACATAATATGATGGGAACAATACAATATTAATTTATTTTATAAAATAGTTATTATATTAAATTAGCCCCTTGTAAGTATGCCCCTTCACTTTTAACTCCTATGCTGAAGTTTATTTTTCCTACCAAGACTGGGGATTGTCACTAAACAATCCAGTTTGTCAGACATACAGGGAACAGAAGCAGTGAGAAAGGTTCACAAGAAATTTAGAGCTTAAATCCTGGTAAGCAAATAAGACAAAGACCCAGGTGCTGCTGAACTCAAGCCGAAACTGTTTTTAGCGGGGATTCGATGCACACCTCAGACTGAGGCAGCAAAAGAATGCGACTTACAGCGGGGAACAGCTAACGTGAATAAGAATTGCAAAAATAATGGCAACAGTGCGTACACACTTGGAGTTTGTGCTTGGCAGAGCTGTATCTGCTTGTTCTCCTTTGACTGGCATTCTAAATTCTACAGAAAAGCTCCACTCAAATGATCACAAAGTTAACTGCTAAATGATCTCTTTTAGATTTTTTCAGAATCCAGATCATTAGTGACCTTCTCCTTATTTTGGAATGTATAATGATTGTACTTGACTGGTAGAAAAGCAATGTGTTTGTTGAAAGGAGTACAGCAACTAGGTCCATGAAGTCAAGGTCACCTACAGTGCTTTATCTAAAGTCAAAGGCACCCGCCCTGGATGGTGCAGATCTGAAGACCCCTCAGCAGCCGTGCTCCTGCCTTAGCCCACTCTTCCCTCTTCTCTAGCTTACCACCCCTCTCTTGCATCTCAGTCCCCCCAAGGGCGCTTTGAGGATGACAGTGTACTTCACTTTCTTCTCAGGCCTAGCCATTGAACAAAACTTTAGCTTCTTCTCACTGCTGTTTTCTGTCTTTGTTGGCTTTCAGCAGTGGATATATATTCTAGAAAGTGTATTCTTCTGAATTATTATTAAAATTAAAGGAAAATACAGACATTTTTAAATACATTAGGAAAGCAGAATTTATCTTTCCCATGTGTTCAGCAAAATGAGAAAAATTAATATTTACTCTAATAAAAAAGAATAAATCTAGATCATTAAAGAATACTGGAAAGAAAACATAAATCAAAGATATGGACTTATTTAACCAAATTGTAGAATTAATACTGATGATTTTAGAAGTCTTCCTTTAATGTATAATACATCCTACTGAATTCTAGTAGTAGATGTCTGAAACCACTGACAGTAAAAATTTTACAAACCCTGTTTTATTTTCCTATTTATTTGTTCCTATAATGAAGGTACAAATATCCATCACAGCAAGAAATTTAATAATAAAAAATGAAATAGAACAATTATAAAAATATATGGTGAACAATATCTTACTAGCTAGTATTTTCCCTTCTTCATATAGTGTTGTGAACTAATGCAGAACATGAACAGATTGGCAGTTACCTTGCTCCACACTGTGAGGTGCCAGTCATCCTACTAAGGCTATGTGAGAAGGAAGAGCTTTAGGGGACCCTGATTTCTGGCATTGACAGTGTTGCTGGCTGGGTATCTGGAATTGAATCAGTGGTTTACCATCTTTGCGGGTGAAGGATTTTGGGTTGTTTGTTTGTCTCTTCTCCAGTCTTGTATAACCTTGTATAACTGACTTTAGTGCATGATTCTATCTCAGGGTTATGCTCAATAGCCATTTCTCCTTTCATGTATCTGCAATTTGAAACACTTTGGCAAATTTGGTGAGAGCCGCATGGCTCGTTTGGCCTTCATTTCCTCCTTGTCGTTTTTCTCTGGTTATGAAGATGACTTAGCAAATACTTCCAGTCCTTCCTTTGCTAGCACTGTAGTTGGCCTCTCACACGTTGTTCCACTTCTTCATCAAGTATGTAGGGGAATCCATCTTTACCAACTAATCTGACTGTGTGAATTATTTTCCCAATATGGTTATTTATTCCCAGGAAGATTTAAACAACCATTGAAAACTTCATCCATAAGTTTTGTGAGAAGACATTTGTAATTTTAATTTATTCATTATAACATTGATAAATTCATCAACAGTAGTGGGTGATTTCTATCACTGCATTATGAACAGGTTAAGCTCTGTGTCAATTGACTGTGGTCAAATAACAGGCAGGTATATGTGGCTATAAGAAAACAAGTGTTGCCATGTGTTACCGTTTGTTTCTAGTTGTCCCTCCAAAGCCTCATGCAGTCATGGAATGGTTCTGGAGTTTGCAATTGATTACTGTGAGTGTGGTTGCTGCATCTGCCCTAGGGCAGGTAATGTACATTACAGTACAAGGAGGAGAGAGAGGCTACCTAGCTGCCTGAGCTGCAACCTTCCTCTTTGCTCTCTGCTCTTTTCTGCTGCCATGAAATGTTGCTCTGTGCCATGTGCCACTCTGCCTTGGAGCCAGCTGAGTATGGACTGAAGACTCCAATATCTGTGAGCCAAATAACCTTTCCTTCCTTCATTTTGGGTGTTTGGATACTTCATCCCAACAAGGAGAGAAGAGTAACTGAGACACCATGGTCAGTGGCTAAATCAATAAAATTACATTTGGGGGTACAAGTAGAAACTTTAATTTTTTATTCTCATGGCAACAGGTGGAGAATAGTCCCATGTATTGTCTATCATTAATAGGACTTTAAAGTGTCATCTTTTTCCATCCATCCAAATTTGTTTTTTTTTCCATTGTGGGATGAATCATTGGTGAAAATATTACATATACAATGTGGCTGTGATCTATATGTTCTAATGAAATTGTCCAGTTGGGTAATTTCTGTTCATGCTTTTGGATGCATATGCGATTTTGCTGTGTACCCTACTCTGGGCTTTTATCATTTATCCTAAAGAATTACCACATAATATCAGAGTTAGTTAATCTTTCCATATTTTATAACCTGGTACCCTCTTTGTATTTTTTGAAAACTTTGATTCAATTGGGTATTTTCTTCAAGAAACAGCTAGTTTTATCTGACTTGGAAAGTTTCTTTGGGTGACAATCCCTTTCTTTAATCAGTTTCTTCAATTCTCCTAGAAATATTGGAGTATTTTTTTTCATTAGGAGATAGACATTATCCATTAAATTTATAAATTTTAGTTAAATCTATTCGCAAATTGGTGTGATTGTCCCTTACTCATAGTAAAAGCTTGCATTACCCATTTCTAGGGATCTCCTGCTGAAATTGTCACATAGACTCACAATTTCCAACACAGCATGGTTGCTACCAGGCAAAACACATCTTCTGCTTGCATCTTGAACTCACAAATTTAATGGCTTTTCCATCTTAACTGAGCACACATGACTTTTAAGTGATGTGTTCATATTTTTTCATTTTAAAATATGAATGTAGCCCAAATCTATTTTTTGTTCTTCACAGTTATACAGGCAAAAAATTCTTCTTTCTTTATTAAATTGGAAGCTTCCACTTTTTCACTCAAAGGAAACACTTGATGGTTTCTGTTTGGTGAATTCAAATAACCTGCATCATGACCCTCACACTTGAGATTCAGGCCATTGTTAGTAAAATAAGGGTTACTGGAATCCAAGCACTGAAATAGCATGATGGGCAATCAAATAAGTAAGATGCCTACTAAATGACTCAGTGGCTAAGCAATCTATATAAAATGCATACACTGCACAGAAACTTGAGTCATACACAGGGCAGGTGGGATGGGAAGGCATTTCACCCTGCATTTCAGAATGACCTGCAATCTAAAATGTATGAAACACTTATTTATAGGCTTATTCATTTATTATTTTCAGGCCATGATAGACTGAGGCTATGACCGTGAACATAGTGACAAATGATATTGATAAATGAATAAAAATTAAAGTACTGAAGAAGAATTTGTCGGCTACAACTAAAGTTATTTAAATTTTAAATATGCATCTTCAAGGTATAGAATGACTTGGAGAAGCTAGAAATGTAACAGCAGAAAATAATTAAGTTGAGTAATAAAAACATAATATTTATTTATTTATTTATTTGTTTGTTTATCAGAACTGGGGATTGAACTCAGACCCTTGCGTTTGCCAGGGAAGTGCTTATTCCACTGAGCCATCTCCTCAGCCCCATAAAAATGTAATATTAAAGCTATGTGGAAAGAAATTCAGTGAAGTACATAAAAACAATAGAAAAGAACAACATCTTATGAAAATTCTTTGTAAATATTAATAAAATAGGAACACTCCTGGGAATGGAAAGATGGCTCAGTAGAATAAGCACTTGACTCACAAGCACAAGGACCTAAGTTCAATCCCAGATTCCACAAAAAAAAAAAAGTAGGAACACTCCAACCCAGATGAAATATTGAAAAAGACATAAATGAAATGGATTAAAATTCTAAACCTATTCAAACTTTCACAGATAGTTAAAAAAGCACATCCATTCAAATCATTATTGGGACTGTCTAGCTTAATTATAGAACAAAACAGACCATGCAATAGAAATATGGACATCACTATTTTCCAGCATAGATACCACAATCCTAGATACTATTCTAGGAAAAATAATTAAACTGAAAGAAAACTCACCTTGATCAAGCAGGCAACTTCACCTTTTATAAGTAAGGAGGAGTTGCCTTGGGCTTATATAAATTATGTAATGTAGTAGATATATATATATATTAATCAATATCGGCAATGTGTAGTATATACTGTTTATGGTTTATTTAATGTATTTTGATGGCAAGAATCCTGCAGGCTGGAGGGTGGACAAGCCTGAGAGAATTTATTTTGAGAATCCAAGGGCTATAATTCATCAGAAAATTACTTATTTTTCTTGCTACAGATTAAACAAGAAAAACAAGAGTGCTTTTTAGAAATATTCAAAAACATTTAGAAGTTCAAAATCATTTCATGGCATGAAAAGTCTTATCTAACAGGAACCAGGAAGAAGAAATTCTGACCTGAGTTTAAGAAAAATCTTTATTAATAGCAGTCTTTAAATTAAATGGTGAAACTTTTTAAATAACTTCTATTGGTCCCTGACTCTAAGCAACACTGAACTTGTTATTCTAGTCAATTTAATAAGATGTATTGAAGTCATGCTTAATAATAATAATAATTCAAGTGAACCTAGTGAATATTAAGGCAAATGTAAATGGTCAGAACACTTACAATAAAGAAATCAGCACAGAGAAGTAGATAGATTTAATCAACTTTTATTTAAGTTAAAAAAGAACTGACCAAGCTTAGGCAAGACTTTGGTTCGATCCCTGGTACCACATACTGTGCCAGCCCTGCTCCCAGGGTGGATTGAGCTGGCCACAAAAAAGACTGACCCCTTATAAAACAACATAGCTATAAGATAACTAAGTATAACTTAAATAAAACTTGTGTATGACTGTTGTAGAGTAAAACACAGTTATTGATAAAGCATAAAAGACAACTTGAAATATTAGTAGAAAACTCCTATATTACAACTGTAATGCCATCCTTCTTACTTTGAATAAGCTACAAACTACAGTGAACCCCTGCCAAGGTGAAAATTTGCAGTTGCATCTTGTAAAAATACTTTACATCTCTGTGGTATCAATTCTAATGTGTCCATATCACTGTTTTGATTTAAGGTTGAGTTTCTTCTCAATTACTCTTGGTTTTTCTATCTAAGGTTTTATCAATTATGTACATCACTTCAAAAGCCAGTGTTTTGTTTCACTGGACTTTTTCTCTCCTAAGCTCTTCCTATTCTTTTTTTTGTTTTTTTCAGAACTGGGGATTGAACTCAGGCCCTTGCGCTTGCCAGGCAAGTGCTTATTCTACTGAGCTATCTCCATAAGCTTTGGGCTTTCTTTTTAATTTCTTCAGAAATGAAGTTATTTATTTGAGAGCTTTAATTTTTTAATCACATAGTCTTATATTCTTATATTTCCTTCTGATTATTGTACAGTGTTGTCTATGTCTCATAAAATTTAGTATGTTGTGTTTCCATTTTCATTTGTCTCAAGATATTTTTATTTCCCACTGATCTCATGCGTGGCATATTGGTTTTTCAGGAGTGTGTTGTTTAATTGCTAGATACTGACAAATTTTCCAATAGTTGTCCTGTAATACCAATTTGATCAGTAATGGCACAATTTGATTTTAGTTTTCTTTAATTTGTTAACATTTATTTTATTGCATGTCATATTACTCACTCTGGAGAATGTTTCTTATACACTTGAGAAGCACATGCATCCTGTGTTCAAGACAACATTCAGTACATACTTACCAGGCCTATGAACTGTAGACTATAGTTGAAGTCCAAAGCTTATTATTATTTCTTTGTGTGATCTGTATTTCTTCTCAATCAGTTGGTTGCTGTGCTTTTCTCTCTTCCTTTTCGTTGATATTTTTCTTAGATACTTAAGTGCTTTGATGTTGGTTGTTGTCATCTCACTACATGATCCTCTTAAGAGGTCTCTTAAAGTTTTATCATTTTGATGAGCTGGCTCAATTATCAGTTTTTATTGATGTTCTTTGTCTCTTGACTTAACATCTGTCTTCTGTCAGCATAAGGACAGCTTCTCCCACCATCCTTTGGTTTCTGGACACATAAACTTTTTTACCATCTCTTCCTTTTTAAGGCATGTTCACTTTGAGATGAAATGAGTATTTATAGAGTACCTAAATTTGATTTTTGTTTTTTTTTTTTAAAAA
>NDGM011084491.1:0-14063 GCA_002564305.1 Octomys mimax | reverse complement strand
AAAAAAAAAATGTGGTCACTTACCTACCCCTAGTGTCAGAGGGCCAGAACACAATTTATCACCTTCCTGAGCCACCAAGCTCCAGCTGTGTCAGTCCTTTTCCCATTTCTGGGACAAGATACCTGACACCCACAAGTTAAAGGAGAAGGCCATTTTGGCCCATGGCTCTTAGAGGGTTCAGTCCATAGTCAGCAAGCTTCTACTTAGCACCAAAAGGCAGCAAGTTCTGATGTGAAGGACAGCCACCCACGTCATGGCTGTTGGGAAAGAGAAAATGAAGGGAGGAGCTGGGGAGGGAGATTTGTCCTTCCAGGTCCCACCCCCGAGGCCCACCTCCAATCAGATCCCACTAACAGCACATTTGATCTAATCACCTTCCAAAGCCCCACCTCTGAACATATCAAGCCGTTGGGGGGCATCCCAGACCTGGGTCAGTGACTAAAATGGTTCATGTGCTTGCTAAGCAATGAGATGAAGAAATGACATCTAAAAAATTGTGAGCTAGAATCTTAGATTGAGTTCCCAGGAAGGAGGCTCTCAGCTGGAAGTTTATTTGCTGAGTATGCTCTTGGGAACAATGCCTAGGAGGTTTGGGAAGATGCAGGACTGGGAAGAGTGTGGTAGAGGATTGAACCCAAGGCCTTTGCACTGAGTTACATCCCCAGCCGCTCCCACCTCTTTTCAGACAAGGGCTGATAAATTTATGATCCCGCTGCCTCAGCCTCCCAGAGTGCTGGAATTATAGCAGGTGCCACCATCCTTGGCTTGGTGCTCTTCTTCTGTAATGCAACCCATTACCTGACCAGGGCATCCTGTACCCACATTACGTTGTCCTGTTGGAATTAGGCCTCGGAGAACCGGTATCAAGGCTGATACTCTGGATACTGCCATTGCACTAAGCAATAAATCGTCTTTTCTCTGTGACCCAGGAGTCTTGTATCTCCTGCCAGTACCCATAAATCTGTAGAAAACTAATGCTTAACTTGTAAGCAGGATAAAGTCTCAGGCTTGCTACAGTTTTTGACAGTTTTCTCCAACCTTAAACAATAGAAATCTCTCTCTGCAAGTGATAGATTGAAGTGGATCTTTAAAAATTGGGATAAACTGTTCTACCAGATTTCTCATGTTGAGAAAGGAAACTACCACCACCATTCCCAGCCTTGGTACCAAAGAGAATTAGGCATCTCCTAAGATGCTCCAGTCTGAAGCCTCAATAAACCTGTATGTGTGTATTTCCTGGCTTCTGTCCTACCCTTTCTATAAGTTGGACTGCTTCTGTGCCCTGGAGTGGGGCAGTTGTTGCCCTCCCAATTTGGCCAAATTATGAATAAGCTCATTTTTTTCCTTTTTTAAAAATAGATACTAATGGCTGAATCTAGGGACTCCATACTAAGCTATCATCTCAGCCTTGTTTTTTAAGGTTTTGGCAAATTACCCACACTGGGCTTGAATTTATGATCTTCCTGCCTCAGTCTCCCAGAGCGCTGGGATTGCAGGCATGCACCACCATGTCCAGCTCTTTTCTTATATTCTTAAAGGCTTATGAATAGATCCAGAGAGCCTGAATGCCTGATGCCACCAACAACACTGACACTGGAAGGCCCAGAAATGCCTTCTTGGGAGGAGGTAGTTAGAGCAGTGTCTGCTGTGAGCTCATAGCCTCCCTAATTCCTCCACTACCATTCCTCACAGGAGAAAACAAAAGAAGAGGAAGAAAAGAAATTCTTACAGATGGAAGAAAGCAATTAAGAATAATGGCATTGATGGTGACAACTATGACTGGGAGGAGGAGGATGAAGAGCAGGCGATGATGCCAGTGAAGACAGTGATAACTGCAAGGTTGCGGACAATGATGACAGCAGGGAGGTGATGTGGAAAATGACGACAACAAGGAGCACCACAGTCTCCAGGGCAGCTGCCACTTGCTGAATGCTTTCTCCATGTCAAGCACAGGCATTGACACATTTAATATTCACAACACACCCATAAGGTAACAGAAGAGAAATCCTCTCACTTCCTTCACAAATCTTTCATCTCTTTTTAATGTGGTCTACTTGACACTCCATATTTATAACATTTCAACTCCACCCCGTACACGTTCCCAGGCCTGTTACTTTGGTCAATTTTTCCCCATTACATTTTTCATCTTCTTACATATTATATAATTTACTAAATCATTTTGTTTATTGTTTATGGTCTATTTGTCTCGACTGGAATGGGTGCTCTGGGAGGACTTGGATATTGTGTGTGTTATTCACTGATAAATCCTATGTGTGAAAAGTGTACCTGGGCATAGCAGACCCTCAATAAATATTATTTAAACAAAAGAATGAAGAAACTTGGCTTTGTGTGTTTTAGATAATGCACTACCATGTTGGACTTTAACTCCTACAGCTTTCAATGAAACAGTGGTTTCTACACCTTGACTCATCTCTGAAATCCTGGGGGCTCCAGAAATGTCAATACATTGATCTTCTTATACGATGATACAAGACCATGATCTTACTTTGTCAACTGTGTCAGTGTAGTGGTGCCTCTTAATCGGTCACTCATTCATTTAGTCAGTTAGGAATGTCAAGCTCTTGAAACTGTGCACTCAGCAACCCACGGGATGGTTCCGGCAGATGCTGGGGCCGCAGGGGATGGAGGGGAACACATTTCTCTGAAGTTCTGAGTACCTATTAGGTGAGAGAGAACCACAACATCCCCAAGTAGCTTCAGCATCAGCAGCAGGCATACAGTCTGCAGATCCTCAAAATCTCTGAGTCTACAGGATACAGGTCCTTCAAAGCGCAGGACCTGGGGAATGTGACCCTCTGTGTGATCCAGACTTCGATTCCCTTCCAACTCCCAGTTCTTTCCTGACCTCCCTTGAACACATACATTTTCTTTTTAAATGGGCCACTCTGGTCCTAATGTATGGAATTTGAATATAGTTTCATTCGAAAGCAGAAGGCAAGGGTAAAGACTTCTGGATACGAGGTTCCAGGTCAGCGCAACAGTAACCTCTGGGATGAGAATTCTCGGGAGCACAGAGATGCCCCAGACACAGCCCTGGGGCCCACCGGCTAGCTGAGGAGGCAGGTTATGAGGACAGAAATAGAAAACAGCACCGTGATAACTGATCATGCGTGCACTCAAGGATCCTGATTCTACCAGGGCACTCAGGATGGTGCTTGGGAAGGAATTTTGGAGTTGAAGCTCCAAAGGATGATTTTGAGTTTAGCAGCTGAGCTAGCTCCTCAGGGGCTAACAAAGAATGTTCCAGGTGAAAAGAGCCAGCCCAGGTGAAGCTGTGGAGCAGCAAAGGCTTGCCAGCTTCAGCAGGTGCTCACTTGGTGGAGACGTGAGCCACAGGGCTTGTAGGAAAGAAGAAGGCAACCATGGACTCTGGAAGGACAGCAGAGTTATTGTCGTGTTCACTGCTCCATCCCTGGGATCTACATAATGGGTCATAGTAAGTACTGGTTGAACAAGTAATTGAAGATTTAACATGAGAGGAAAATGCCTGCCTCCCAGAAATGCTGCAAATTGTGAGACCCAAACTTATATACCTGTCAAGCCCCTCTGCTGGACTCATTTCTTGGGGACAAAGGCCAGATCTTGCTCTCCACAGAGTTCAGTGTCCACCCAGCACAGGCCTAGCATCTCTCTGTCCGCATCTGCCCATGCAAAGCTACTCCTGGCAGGCCAGGGAGCTTTAGGGAGACCTTACAGAAGGGGACAGTGCTGTTCAGTGAAGACAAGCAAGCGACAAAGTTCCTGCCTCAAGTTCTGTTAAGGATCACACGCATTTCCTGGTATCAGTCCATGTGGCGCATTCTGAGCTGGGTCAGGCGGGGATTGGCGGAGCTGCGCTGTCCGCAGGCGTGCTTGGTGGATCTGCCCCCTCGCAACTTCATCCCCTTTTCAAACGAGGCAGACTCTGCCCGGGCAAGAGTTAGGCACTCACTGCACTGAAAGCCTAACTATGCAACTTCAGGCTGAGAAGTAGGTTGCATTTTGTTTTTCACTGGGCTTCAGTGAATATTCTGGCTGGCATAGAACACAGAGAGGTTCTCATTAGGGGAAAATGGAAGTCAAGGGAAATCTCCGTGCCCTTGGGGAGACAGCACCCCCAGAGGCTCTCTGGCTGGAAAGAGAAAGAGGACAGTGAGTGAGACAGGTTTCCCTACCTCCCAGCAGGGGCCAGCTAACAAGGTCCCAACATCCTTCCCCTGCCCTAGAAAAGGACTTAGAGTGCCTGGGCTCTAACCCTCAACCTCACTCAGCTGGTGCTGCTGAACAGTCTCTGCCCTGCATCAGGTCTCAGTTTCCTGCTCTGTACAATGGATGTGTCAGACTCAATCATCTTGAAGTTTGTTCCAGCTTTAGAAGTGGGGTGTAGCCAGTCATGGGGGTGCACTCCTGAGATCCCAGCCAGGAGGGTTGCTGAGAGTTCTAAATCAGCCTGGACTACACAGTGAGTTCAAGACCAACCTGCACTACATGGGAGATCCTGTCTCAAAAATAAAACAAAGGGGCTGGGGATATAGCTCCACAGTCTAAGCACCTGCCTGGCAAGTGCAAGGATCTGAGTCCAATCCCTGGTACTGCATGCCGTGCTAGCTCTGGAACCAGGTATGGTGGCACATGCCAGTAATTCCAGTTCTGGGGAGGCAAAAACAGGAGGATCACTACAAGTCTGAGTGGTGTTATGAGACCCTGTACCAAATAAGTAAATACATAAATGATTTTTAAAAATTTAAAATAAAATAAGGAATTGGGGCAGTCACAGAGGCATGGGTAATAATTTGCTGCAGGAAGCTTGCATTCAGCTCCTACCTCCACCAGGCGTGCTCCCCTCACTGAGCGTGGCTGCTGAGGAAACCTTGATGGAAAGCTGCCCTGGAGTGAGAGAGCCACTGGTAACAGTGCTGGACTCAAATCTTGAAGCCTAGCATCTGCTAGAGGAGAGGCCCGAGATGGTCCTCTGAACCTGCATTGGCAGCTCCATTGACTTGGCACAGTAGATGAGGTGCGGGGGGCTGTTCCTTGGAAAGCACCATGGGCCCCTCTGAGTCACTGGGGAAGCAAACTGACTCTGGGACCGTGGCTTGAGCACTTGGCGCATCAGCCCTAAGCTCTGGTGCTCTCCCAAATACTCACATCTGCACCTCTTCAAATACATCCTGATCAGCAAATGGCACATCTTGGTCAGGAAGGCTTGGGGCTGGGGAAGAGTGGACAATCTGCCTTTTCTTGGTGTTAACCTAGGGTCCAGGTGGAAGGCAAAGGCAGGCCAGGCTGACCAGGCTCTGAGGATGGGCAGGTATGTGGGACAAACTGAAGCAAAGCCCGAGCCCCAGGCCCACCCTGCCCCCAGCTTCCTCACTCACACACTCTATTTCAGTAGCAGGGTACCTTAGAGTTAGTCTTGGTAGAACGGGCTGTAGGCCCTGCACTGGTGCTTCCCTCTTGCTGGGAGCTTCTCTCAGGGCTTCAGTACTCTCTTGTAGTGGAAGCTTCCGCCTTCCTCTCCTCTGCTCTTTCCCCCTCACTCTTTTGATTAGACATGTGTAATTTATGGGCTGTGATACACCGCACTTCAGAATTGATTTTTGTGCTCAACTAGTGTAAAACATTTTTGGTGCACTAATGCCGCTGGGCGAGATATATTTTTGTTGTTGATGGACGAGGGGGCTTTTTTCTCCATGTTACAGAGCCTCCTGGCCAGAGTCACTCTTTCAACCAAAGGCAAAACAGCCTTTTGAACCAAAGAAAATATTAATTTAAGGCAATGTTTCAACATGAAATTACAGGAGCCTCCAGAAGCCCTTGTTAGTTTGATTCAGGGCTGAGTGGCACATCAGGTCTTAAGGGCTGAAATTGGCCACCTTACAAAAAGTTTGTTGCCCGTAAACTGACAGGAGGAATTCTGCAAGGCTCCCAGAGGTTGTGCTCCCCACACACTCATTTCTGGTGATTTGCCTGGAAGTCTCTTGGAGAAAGGAAAACAGAAGTGCCGCTTGCTTCATCTTTGCTCTGAGCTCATCTAGGCGGCTACCGGGCTCAGGATTCCAGGAGCAATAACTCACCTCATGGTCTTTGAACTATGAATGTGCTCGGGGTGCCCAGGAGTAAATGCACACTGAGACATCACGGAAAGTAGCAACCCAGGGGTCCCTTATTTATGACACCCCACAACAGCTCCCAGCTGCCATGTGCCTTGGGATACCTATGGTCAGGATGAGTCTTGTTAGATTTAATGAACTGAAAAATGGACAGTAAGCAAATGGCCCCAAGATGTTCAGATAGGAAAGGGCATAAAAGAGACAAGAGCCCAAAAGTTTCTGAGCTCAAAATATGCATTGTCCCATTGCTCTGGGCTGCCCAAAGCAGGGCTGGGCTCTGATGTCAGGATGGCCCCACCTTCCTTCTGAGCCATGTTCTGGGGTACAACTCAGCAGACAAAAAGTGCCCCTCTGCTTTGGCCCTTCTGGCCAGTGCTGTTTTTGTCACAGGGAATGCAAGTCCAAAGAGAGGACGGGCAGCTTCCAGAGGTGGTGGCTTCCTGGGGAGTCAGGGAGCAGAGCCCACATACTCACTAGGCACAGGGCTTCTGATACTTTTTTTTAAAGGTCCATAAACTTTTTTTTTCTTAAAATCAAAAGAAAAATAAATACAAGAATAATGCATGTTTAAGAATGAATCCAGCCAGGATTGCAATCACCTATAGACTCACCAAGTCATAAAACAAAAATGCTAATATTTTTCTATGGAGGACAGGTTGGTGGAGGCAAATTGCCTAGGATCCTGAAAAGCGAGAAAGAGGCAGGGAGGGCAGGGAGGTAGGGTCTTTAGGCATTCCCGTAATGCCCTGGCTCCATCACCCCTGGCCTTGCCCTGGAAGAACCACATCAAAGAAAGCGGCTGCCTTGACCCAGAGGAGCTGAGACAGCACCTCCAGAGGAGCCCATCCCCAGCAGAAGGGACAGGATGGCACCTCCTCTTCTTAACCAGTGACAAACAATATCGCCTTAGAAATCACCTAACCCAATCCCTCGTTTTACAGCTGGGGAAACCAAGGCCCCACAGAGAAGGTAGCTGAGCCAAGCGGAGTTATTTATTCATTTCTAGAGTGCTTTCTCCTTTCATATCCCTGCCTGCAGATTAGTCTCCATTTCATGTGTATCCTTTAACAACCGCTGCCAGGGCTCTTCAGGAAGGTTCTCTGGCAAACAGAATAAAACAAAGCAAGTCACTGCCTTTTATCCACTGCCTGTAACCTTCCCCTGCCAGGAGGAGCTCAGAGCCCAGAGCCCTCAAGCTGGTGTGGGGAACTCAGGCTCCAGTGACATAATCAGAACCAACGCACTTTCTCCACAGGTGCCATTTATTTTCAAGCATCCATTCGATCCCTGCTGAGGGATGAAAACCACAGTGTCAACTGCCTTCTACTCAGCTCCTTCGGAGGCCCGTTTGGTATTAACATCAAAGTGTTCTGCATATTTATCATTCCTCCCTCAGCATTAAGCAAAGACATCTGACAAGCACACAAAAGCTCCATAGTTTCCACTTGGACTCTTAAAAAGGCATCAGCAAGTTCAAACCCAAGTTGAAAATTCTCTCAAATAGATATATTTTCTTTACTGGGAAACTGGGGAGGATTATCACTTCGCATCCTCTCTAAAATCAATTTGCGTCCACTTACCAGTCGCTTCTGGTATAAAATAAAGGAGCTTACAGTTCGTCATGCAGGACTTAATAGATGACACCCAGCTAGCTCTGAGGAGAACATTTCTGAGGTGGAGGGGGGAATAATAGACAGTACCCTGTCTTTGGTCTTTCTTTTCATTTTTTTTCAAGAGCAATCATGTCTACGCTTTGAAATATAATGGGAAGATGTTAAAATATAGATTCAAGGATGATCTGACAAAGAAAAATATTCGACTCTGGTCATGCTGGAAGTACTTGAGCTTGCTTTGAAAAGTTTAGAAAAAGACAGCAATCTCAAACTTCAGAAAAAGAAATGAGTACATTTGTTCCTAAAAGAAATCATCTGCTGTCTCAGGTGATCTTTTTCTTAGTTCATGTGAAAATTTTGTCTTGATTATTGGTTTGTGCATATATGTGCTGGTCTTGGCTCCAGTGAAAGTCAGACAAAGCTGTGTCACTTTGGGATTTTTTGTTTGTTTGTTTGTTTGTTTGTTTGTTTTCTGTGTGCTGGTAGACTCCAGCAGGTGGCACCTAGCAGGTGTAAACCCTAACAGGAGGCTCAACTCTTATGTCTGAGCTCTTGTCCTCTAATGTTGCAGACTCCATTCTTGCTCATAGTAGGGCCCTGTGATTTCCAGGTGATAGACAAGAAGTGTGAGTTTTGCACTAAGAATCTTGGGTTCCCTAAAGAAACTGGGTTGGAAAGCATTCCAGCCTTGGGATATGACCACAGTAGTTCCTCCAGGAGTGCTGCTGATGGCTGAGCATAGTGCTTTCCTGTTACAGAAGAAGAAATAAAAGCCCACGGCAGGGAAGGAACCACACATCTCACCCCCAAGGACAGCAGACTCTGCACCCAACCCCATTGACCCCAGGCCATTAGAGTCCACCCAGCACAGGTGGGCACTCAGGCAAGCAGCTCTCCAAGCCAAGATGCTTTTCTGCATTTTAGAAATGGAGCAACAGGGGGCGGGGGAGATGGCTCAGTGGAATAAGCGCTTTCCTGGCAAGCGCAAGGGCCTGAGTTCGATCCCTGGTTCCGCAAAAAAAAAAAAAGAAGAAAGAAATGGAGCAACAAACAGGCCTCCGTGAAGTGATTTCTTCAAAGCCACAGGATAAGTTGGTTGAGGAACAGGACTAAATGCAGTATGTTTGTGTCCTTTTTTTTGGAAATTAGGTCAATAGACCATGTGCCCACAGGAGGCCTAATCCTTTCCTGGCCATGCATGTAGGATAGGGAGACAAACAGGGTTCAGAGAGCAGAGCAACAAAGTGACCCAGACCAGTTATCATTCATTCCTTTATTCTTGCAGTAAAAGTTAACTGAGCAGTTGGCAAGCACCTGTGGTAGGCCCAGTCCTGCAGTGTAAAGAAGGAGAAGACTCTAGAAGGACTCTGTCTTTGAAGACCTCACAAATTGCCAGGGAAGTTGAGCACATAACAGAGAAAAAGGTTTATGCATGGGCGAGAGGCAGGCATATTCTCTTGGAGTCAACCAGAGAAAAGCATTAGAATCCCCCCAGGTCTTCAGCAAAGGCTGAACAGGAGGCAGCTGGACTAAAGAGTAAGAAGTAGGGGAAAGAGAGGAAAGGCATTCTGCAATGGTAGGTGCAAGGGCCCAGGGGCAAGGATAAGCTCAGCTATGGGCAAAGGCTGTGTTAGAGGTACAGATTGCACAATAGTCAAGAAATCTCAGGCATAGTGCATTGACAAAGAAAAAAGGCACCACAAAATGGCCTTTCACTTTTTAGTCCAGGGCAGACCACGAGAGTCCAACAGCCTCTTCTACCTGAAGTAGGTTGTGGCCTCTGAAGTCTCTAGGGTGTGGAGTGGCTGAAGTAACTCACTAGCTCTTTACTGTCTCAGCCAGAAGTGTCATATCATTCTTGCAGCCAATTGGTTAGTGTAAGTCATCTGACTCCACCTTAGCTGCAAGGGACACTGGGTAATGTAAAGATCAGTGGATATGTTTAATCATCACCTATTTTGGGTTTTATTATTTTTTTTTACCAGAATACATTCATATGGCTTAATAAACACTTGTAAAAAAAGAATTTAAGGAGAAAGTAGCAATTGAGACTGTCAGATTTTCTTTCTTTTTTCTTTTTTTTTTTTTTTTTTTTCGGAACCAGGGATTGAACTCAGGCCTTTGCACTTGCCAGGGAAGTGCTTATTCCACTGAGCCATCTCCCTGGCCCTTGTCAGATCTTCTTGAGCAGACCCCAGAGAAGGAATACAACTTGCCCAGGGTCAGCTAGAAGGTGAGCTCTCTGGTCACCAGGCTATTGCTCTGTCTATTAATTGGCTCAGGGCAAGGTTCCACAGCCAGAAGAGCAAGTCCTTTGATCAGGTGTCACCTGTTCCTGCAGAGAGCAAAACAAGCGAGGCCATCTGCTGCCTGGAACAAACCCATGCTAACTGCACACAGGCTTGGTTCACAATCACCCCAGCATATATGGGTCTCACCTTCTTGCCTGGAATAGCCAAGTCCCTAGAGCTAGGCTGCTGAGGTTCAAATACCAGCTCTGCCATGAATGAGCTAAGTGACCTCAAGCAAGCTGCCCCCTTCTCTGTACCTCATCCCCTCATCTATAAAATAGAGATGATTTTATCACTCATCTCCAGAGAAATTTTATTATTAGCAGTAGTTGATAACTACTGTATTAGCTTCCACTGTATTTAAGCTGCTTTAAAAAACACCTTATATGTATTACTGCATTTAATCTTGACATTAAATCAAAGTGAGGTTGTTTACTCACCAGTGAGACAGATCAGGCAAATGGCAGCTCGTTGGGGAATTCAAGTCTACTTTCTTGTAAAGGCATTGTTCTTCCTCTGTGGCACATAATCTAGGGACAGTGGC
The DNA here is from genome assembly GCA_002564305.1 of Octomys mimax. Taxonomy (NCBI): domain Eukaryota; kingdom Metazoa; phylum Chordata; class Mammalia; order Rodentia; family Octodontidae; genus Octomys; species Octomys mimax. Next base: position 3,502 of record NDGM011084491.1, on the reverse strand, counting down.
CTGAAGATGCAGCTGAGCCTGGGGTAGCCTGGGGTCTCCAAGTCCCGAATCCCAGACTTGCTAGGACTCTGAGGCCAAGCACTCTTCTCTCTGAGAAATAAATTCACTCTTTTTTTTTTTTTTTTTTAGTGTCCATCGAGGGCACCTGGGTGTTGTCCCTTTAAAGGTTTAGGAGTTCACTTTCTCACAGGGCATACAGAGGATATGGCTCCTTATCCTAAAATCATGGTCTTGCAGGGCAAAGCCCCTGGTGACTGTCCTGACTTTGTCCCCTGGCCCCCTAGTTTCCTGCGCTTCATTCTGCCTCTTTAAAATTTGCAATTACCAATAATTCCCTTTGTTGCACCCAAACGCGAACCACCATATTCAATTATTAAATATAAGTGTTTCTGAAATATTTTATCTTGACATGTATCTCCGGAGTCAAATGACCCCGGGCAGTGTTCATAATTAATTTCATCAAAAGGAAAAAAAAAAAGGGCTGGCAAGGGACTCCCTAAATGACCTGTCCTGGAGAAATACAGCTGACACTTGGCTCTCCCCTCTTTCCCTCCCCTCCCTCCCCTTCCTTCCCAGGGCTCCGGCGGCCACTGTCCACAGAATCCCAGAACCTCAGGCCTGGGAGGAGCAGTGTGATCATTTTGGTCAACTATTGCTTTTTCTGGTCAAAGAACCAGGCCCCAGGAGGAGGGGTGACCTGCCCGAGGTGGCCAGAGGACAGTGGCACTCCACAGGGAGCAGCCTCCAGGTCCTAAGACTGTGACTCCAGCTCCGTGTGAGGATCTGAAGTGGGTGGTTTTGCATCCTCTTGTGCCCTCCAGTTCCAGAGAGGTTCATTTAAAGGAGAAGGGGAAGCAAACCTGCTTCTTACCACAAAAAATGCCCTGAAACAAAGGACTTTTTTGTACCCCTCCCCCACATGCTCTGAGAGAAAAAGAGATTAAGTTTGAGGAGTCACTTCCAATCAGAAAGCTACCATTTAATTACAATGCGCAGGAAATTACAGAGTGAATGGGCAGACGGGTGATAAGGGACTGCCCTGAAGGATGACAGGCTTGAAATCCAACCACTTCATCACAGAGCTACTTATCACAAGAGGCTGTCTGGAAGGCTGACAATCTGATTGTACTGTCAACTCAATTCATAATTAATATATTTATCAAATTAATTACTGAAAATATCTCCCTGGCGCTTGCCACAAAACAGTGGCTAGCTTCATGGCGGGCTGGCTTCGTTTTCTGCTAATAACCGTGCTGTCAGTTTAATGAGGGCAGGGAGCGGCCCCTGTTTTGCCTGCCTGACAGACAAATTGCCCTCTTACAGGGAATGATACCTAGAATTTAAGAGAAGAAAAGAAATATGGCATTGTTTGGTGACAGCAGCAATCGCAGGCTTGTCTCGGAAACTTTGCATCAATTCTAACGCACAAGACAGGGAGGGTGGGGGTGCCATGGGCAGCTAACTAAATACTTTATGAATTCCTGACTGATCCCTTCATCTGAGGCTCCAGAGTGCAGTGGCTGCTCTGAGTCCTGGCTGGAATCTGCCAGCTGAGGTTTAGATTCAGGGACTTAAGAAGTAGAAGACTCCCGCGATGGCTTTTGGTGAGGGAGAAAGAATCAAGTGGCCAGGGTTTCCCTTGTGCAGTGAGATCCTTTTGATCAGCCCCCAGACTGTTTGATCTCTGGGTGGAACAATCATTTTCTCCCTTGCTACAAGGAAGATCCAGGCCACTGGAGGGCTTCTGAGTTAACATCCCGTGGGCTTCTGAAAATTATCTGGTAAACCCTGCATGCCCTGCCGCCATCTTCACTGTCTACTTGTAATGAGGTAGCTCTGAATACTAGGGTCTGTGCTAACCACTGGGCAAAGCTGGCTATGGAGACCCTGCTGCCCCTGAAGAAACCCACCTGAGGAGAGACATGGGCTCAGTTGATGGGAGGGCAGGAACACTAGAGAAGTCCAAATCCTGGCCAATGAAGCAACAACTTTGGGGCATCTCCATTTATCCCTGCAGAGCTGAGGACAAGACAGAGCAGGAAGAACCACTAGAGACACTCTTGGTGAACAGCACTCTGGCCTCACCAGCAGGCTTCCTGGAAGAGGAAGCACTTCAGGAGCAAGTGAGGGGTTGGAGGGAAATTCATGACTCCAAATGTGTTTCCGAATATTCATCTCTAATCTGCCTATGCTTCGTAGGCACTGGGGGTGGGGGATGTTCAGACAAACCTTCTGTGTGAGGTGGCCAGCCTCTTCCATTAGAGCCTGCACAGGGCGGGACTGAGGCTTAGGGGAAGGCATTCTTGCTGGGAAGCTTCTTAGGCCCACTTTCATTCCAGCCCTTTCTACAAGTGTTCTTGCGGTCAAGTCTTTTGAGGACTCAAGGTCTTCCACACACAGTGAGCTCAAGACCTTGAGCTGTTCCTGCTCTCTGCTCCATCCACTGCTCAGCTTCCTTCCTCATCCCCCATCCTGCCTTCCTCCTCTGCTCGCCAGCTCCCCACTGTCTGCCACGTATCCCCAATGTCTTCCTCCCTCTGGGCCCCTATTCTTCACCATAGGAGGGAAAATCTGTTTCCCTCAATGGGCAGAGAAAATAATCACTTGCTTTAGTCAGATACCAGGGCAGGGGTCTCAGAGTCCTGGGTGGAGGGTTGTTCACCACCCTGGCATCTCTGGCTAACTGTCCAGGAATTTCCTGAGGCCCAGATCCTTCCTCAGGAGCCTCTCTGCCAAGCATCTGGGGGTTGCAGCTCTTCCCAAACACATTTGTGGCTGCTGACCAGCTTCTTAGCATCAACCCACCTCTTGTCTCCAGCTTCTGCATCCATATGGGGCTGTGTGGTCCCAGGAAGGACAACTTGGAGGACAGAAAGTATCTTTGGAGACAAAAGTTGCCCTGGCCAATAGATATCCATTCACTCTGAGGCCCCAAGTGAAAAGGTAACCCTGAAACAAATAACAAAAGGAAAGAGCTCTGTCTGCTGCTCCACATAACCTTGGGGAGGACTCATGTCCTTCCCTAACCCAGTACAGATGACTAGCCGGTGGCCCTAACCCGCACATCAGACCAGTCTGAACTGGCTTTCTCTCCTGACCCATCTAGTCCCTCTGTGGAAACTGAGGCAGATTCAACACATCTTTAACCCAAGTTAGGCAAAAAGATAAGTAAACAGATGATAAAATATATGCATTAAGCCATCAGGTTAATGCTTTGATTAATTTTTGTTAATGCTTTTAAAAAATATTTTATGCCCTTCTCTGACAAAACTAACCAAAAAAGGGGGATACAAATGAGTGATCATTTTGTATCTGTATACTCAAAATAATTAGGGTAGATATACAGCTGCATTCTCTTAATTCACTGAATAGATTTGTTATAATAGTGTTTGTGGACAGGATATCATGTCTGTATCTTGTACAACGAACAACCACTAAGAACAATATGCAATGTATTAATTATTGAAACTGTGCTAGTAATCAGTTTTGAAACTGTGTCATT
>NDGM011084476.1:0-11219 GCA_002564305.1 Octomys mimax | reverse complement strand
AAAGAAAGAAAGAAAGAAAGAAAGAAAGAAAGAAAGAACCAAGTGGACAGCATCTCCTAATAAGTAGCAAATCATTACATTTATTAAAGATCCGGAGACAGCAGAAGCGGCAGAAATAGAAAGAAAAGCAAAAAAAAAAAAAAAAAAAAAGAGGAAGAAGACCCGCCTATAACTCAGGGTTCCCATATTGAAAGGGTCACACACCTCTAATCCGGGAGCATCCTCTTCCGTCTTTCACTGATGGGCATAACCTGCTGCTTCCTCAGCCATCCGACTTCCTCAGAGAAATCTGGGTCATCAGCACGGTGGTGCTGTGTGGTTGCCGAATGGAGGAAAGGGCGGGGCTCCCTCAACGTCCCTGTTTCCAGCTCTCCTACAGGCTATACAAAACTTTTGAATTCCAGGGGTTAAAATATGTGTAAAACTAAAACATATTTTCAAAGCAATAAAGACAAGTGAATTTAAATTATTTCCTAGCATTGCTAAAAAGGTGGTGAACATATTCATTTATGTTAAATGCCATAAAGTTAAATAAATCTCATTTAGCGTAACCGCTTGAATTATAGTAAAAGAATATGTAGTTAAAATTTAATAAAGAGGAAATATGTATTTAAAAATATTTACACATGAAAGCCAAAAAGAAAAATAATTGAACATTAAAAGTGAGTCAACAGTTACATATTTTACACAGAAATTTAGAAATCTAACCAAGAAGACAACACTATGCAATGTATTAATTATTGAAACTATCCTACTAATCGTTTTTTAAACTGTCTCACTGCTATTTGTCCCTCAATAAAATTATTTTTTAAAAGTGAGTCAAATGGAAAACTATTTAAAATAGAAGCTTTCAAAGCATAAATTCATCAATAATTATATTTGATGTTAATGGATAAGTATTCGGTGAAAAGGTGCACATTGTTAGACTTGGAGAAAAAAGAAAAAAGCCTTAACTATAAGGAACCAGAAAGGGTAAAAGTGAATAAAATTTAAAAGATGAACTGTACAAAACCTCGACAAAAAAAAATTTTGTGTAGTTATATCATTACCATCAATATAGACTTGAAGGAGAGAAGCATTATGGGAGATAAAGAGGCATCTTTTGTTAAACAAGGCTCGCGTCAGTAAGCGTAGTAGCTATAAATTTGTAGAGAGCCTGGTACATAACATCAAATGGATACAACAAACTGTGAACTAAACAAACCTTGCCTCCCTTAATTTTGGATGTTAGGTATTTTGTTTCAATAATGACAGAAAAGTAACTAAAACATTTTTTTGAACATTTTCTTTCTATTTCACAAGATCTGTTGTACATTTGGTCCACATTCAGTTTCTTACAGCAGAGAAACAGGGCAATATTCATGTGTGTGTCCAATTTATTTCCCTTAAAAGTATGCTCTCAAGGCACATCTGTCTACCTAGAAATGCCTCAAGTTTATCCTTGGCATTTCTGGGGCCACATTGCTCACTGAGGACCCTTACCCTACACAATCTCCAGGGCGGAGCTCAAATGCCACCTCCTCCTCAAAAGCTCTCCCAGCATCCTATATCTAACAATACTTAACAGCTCCTGCCTCAGAATTCCAAAACGCATCCAAATGTGTTGGCATTCTCTACCACAGATTCTAGTGATTTTTGACATGTATTGAGCACCCTCCTCCCTTGGAAAGGCTTTGTGCTCCAACCTTACTTGAACATTACCTGATACAGCGTACAAAATCAAAACGGGAATTCACTAAATACCTGTTCAATCAATGGATGATAAATTTTCCCAGTTACCCTTTTTCCAAAAGGACCAGCCAACTATAAAATAGGTGAGAGCAAATCAAGTAAAAACATTGCTTCTGGAGAAAATGAGCCCAGTTTCAGACATCAGTTTCCAAAACTAGAAAGCATCTAAAACCGCAGCAGACAATGTCCAGCAAAAGGACTCCATGGAAGCTGGGGCAAAACTCCACTGACACTTAAAACCTCATCCCTCCAGATCTCGAGATACTGGTCATCTGCTCCAATCAACACAGACCTCCCTGCTTAGAGCTAAGGATTTTTACGGTCTCATCTCACATCCAAAGAATTAATTAAGGCTATCACACTTCCGCTTGCCTCCCTTGATTTTTGACCTTTTTGTTCTGAGTTAAATAATGAGACCAGGTAAATTGGCTGAAGGCGAGTGCAGCTTGAAGGCAAGCCAACTCTGCCAAAGAACCTGCTGGCCTTTGATCAGAAGGACCAGTGTTACCTATATGGGGGAAATGATAACACTAGTTTGTAGGTTGTGATGAGAATTAAGTGAGAAATCCACACGGGGTCACCCAGGGATGCCCTTTCTGCCTTCCTTGTCTCTTGCAAGAGAAGCATATCCATTTGCCTTGTTCAGAAAAGCTTTAGCAGGAAAGTGAGAGGTGACGAATCCGTGCCCATCACCTCCCTGGAAAAGAAGACATTGCTCCTGGCTGGCTAGCATTTGCAGAGCCTTGCAGCCTTTCTGAGAATTCCTTGTGCACTGGATGAAACTGGATTTCCAATGAACTGCTCCTAGCCAGGGCCTCGCCCAGCCAGAGGCGGACTCTAACCCAAAACTAAACTGAGATTGCCATCTAGAGGACAACAGTGGACAGGCAGGCAACCCGCGTGGACTTCAGCAAAGACAAACCGAGCACCCAGATGAAAGATAAGATGCCATTCCTTCAATGTCAAATGTTTGGGGGCGGATCTGCTCACAGTCTAATGCATAAAATAAGATCTGCTTTCCAAAAGAACGAAGAATCCGTTCCTTGACAGTATACCCACTGACATATCATGCAGTTGGTGAACAGAGTGGCTCAGAATGAGGCCTGAACTCAGGAATTAGATCTCACTTTTCTGGACACTCAAATTGAGTCACACATCAGAGGGCCCAGCCTCCTCCTTTTGCAGCTGAAGGGAGGTAAAGAAAATCCATCAGGACCACAAAGCTAGACAGTCATAGAGCTGGCCCAGGAAGACACCCCGCAACACCTCCTTTCCTTCTCAGGTAGGAAGGGGTTAGCTGATGCCTAATGCTGCCAGGTACTGCAGTGGCGTGGACAGAAAGGAGTGTGTGCAGAGTGCAGTGGCCTAAGTGCGAGTCAGGGACAGGTTTGCAGAAGTCAATGGTTTTAATACCTTTGTGAGGCCCTCACTTAGCAAAAAGGGAACAAGGTGATAAACGCTGGCCTGTGGCCTGGATGCCACAGCTCGTCTCACTCTATGAGTCAGGTCCATTTGGAGAAAGACCTCTCACGGGTGTTCCTTCAGTGTCCTGGAATGTCTGTACCTTTGGAATTGGGCTGGGAGCCTTGAAATGCTTTCATCTTGGTAGGTGGTAACGCGGCCACATGATTCAGGACATTTAGGACTGAAAAAGAAATCTGTTTTACAGAAGAAATACTGTACTTAGGGGTGCTATATGTGGCACCAACATTATGGCCTCTCTTGGCTCATTGTTACATTTGTGGCCAGTTTAAGCTCATCCACATAGATCAGTGATGAGCCCGCTCTGTGCACGTCACCCTGTGCCACATACTCTAAGCAAGATACTGAACACAGTTACAGACAAGACGTCTGCAGCCACCACCCTCACAGAGGTCGCATGAGATCCAAGTTACTGCCCAATATTGGGTAAAGATCTGGAAAATGCACAAACAGGAAAAAGATGGCTCTTCTGGGCAGACACAGCCCTGAAGATTATTCACTGCAGACTGGAGCTGAGCTTGTGAAGCGCTTTTGCACACTTGTCATGGAGTTTTGCTCAGTGATTTTTTCACTTTGTTTTTCAATTTTTCTTTTTATTTTCTTCAATTTTTGTTATAGTTACCTCCTATCTGGGTGCTCCCAAGATTTCCAGCTTCACAAGAACAGTGGGAAATTCTTATTTATCTCAGATATCCTGTCGTCTGAACAGTAGGTGCTGGATGCATTTTTAATCAATCAATGGAGGAATCAAATTCATGCCATCAATCTGTCAATAAATTTCACATATTACTCATAAAACCATATCCATGACCACCTTAATTTACAACACATGAGGCTCTAGATTCAGTTATTGATGATCAATAACAATTTTTAAATTGCATGTTTCCATGCAAGCATATTATTGTGAGTCATTAGCCATTTATTACACAGGCACTGCTGCTAGAAAAGATGCTGGATGCCACCTGGAGCAGGAAATGAGCCTTTACATAAAATACTGTACAATATCTGAGAATTCTCAGAAAAGATGCTGCCTAACGCTAGCATGAATAATCCACAGAATGAGAATAAAAATGCTCGGGCTCTTCTTTACTGAGACTTGAAATCTGACTTCAATTATGGAAACAGCTTCCTCAGTTGAAACTTCTGTCACATTACTGGGGGACAAATATCCAAAGATTGTGTCACAGATGAACAGGAACCTCCCAGAGTGCAGTTTCTAGACACATTTGTGAAATATTGGGCAATAATGCACGGCACTCTCCAACATTGTTCTAATGAAGCCAGTTTCACAACAATAATGTGTCTCTCTATAATAGAATACTACTCTGTTGTAAAGAATGACGGGTTTGAGAGGAAAGAGATACACCTGGAAAATACAATGGCAAGTGGAATAAACCAGGCACACAAGTTTAAATGCCATAGGGTGTCTCTCATTTGAGTAAAGCAAAGTGCACACAAAAAGAATAATAAAAGATGGATAGAAGGGGACCAGAAGGTGGATCTCTGCAGTAGGGAAAAAGAAATGTTATATACCATAACATGAGATAAAATGAATAATACCAACAAGAATGCAAAATGGGATATGGGGAAATTGAGGGGCGGGGGAGGGAGAAGGGGATGTAGAAAACAAAAATGAGCTGTGGAATATCCATGTAACCACTCCCCAAGATGGCTGTAAGCAGTATCAACTGCAAACATCTACTAATCATTAAACAAATGAAGCCAGTTTTACAATTTTTAAAATAGGTTGTCTTGAAATTGCACCTCTCTTCTGATCTTATCCACTCAGAAAACTTTCCCTCAGACTTTACAATTCTAATCAAATCACTTTGTCCAGAGAACACTCTTCAACCCTTGAGACATTAACCCACCCCATCTAGTACTCTGTGCAACTTCCCATTAATCAATTTTTTAACAGGAAAGGCTAATCATTGTGAGAAAAAGCTATGATTTCATGAACATATATTCTGTTCCCAGCATCAAGATAGACACTTTTTAAAGAATGAGTTCTTTTACTTAAAGGAAAACATTACAAAGGAGATGGTACCAGCTCCAGCTTAGCCAGAAGGAAGATAATATTCAGAGAGGTGAGGCCACTCCTCTAGGGGAATTCAGATAATGAACACAGACAGGGGCTTTGGTGTAGTTCAGGCTGGTCTTGAACTCACTGTGCAGGACAGGGTGGTCTCAAGCTCTTAGCGATCCTCCTGCCTCAGCGCTCTGAGCACAGGGGGTTACATGCTGGCACCACCACTTACAGCTTTATTTATGTTTTATCTTCCATTAGTGTCATTATACTGTTTCTCAAATTACAATGTGTATAGAAAAGTTCCCATTTAAACAGATTAAACTAGCCTTCAATACAGGCTAAAGAAATCTCATAGGAAAGCCATAGCATAATTGGTTTGCAAATATATAAAAGCCCTGCATGCAATACACAACCGTCTATGTTTGGAGACATGTTCTGCTCTATACGTGCTTCCCCATTTGCTGCAACTGTCTTGTGACTTCTTGAACTTCGCTTTTATACAAGAGCCTCTCAAGTCTGCATGCACATTGAATCTTCCAAGAATCCTTATGCCCAGGCCACATTTTAACCCAATTAACTAAGAATTTCTGGAAGAGAGACCTGAGCACTGACAGTTTTCCAAAGCTTCCAATAATTCTAGTGGTGGTCAAAGTTTAAAACTGCTGTCATAAACTTTGAGACCCTTTGGCTATGCGTGATCTTTACTACTCTGTGAACTGAAAGCATCTCCTGCAGAGAAGCACCACCTTCAAGTCCTTCGCATGGCCAACATCAAACTACAGAACTGTTTTTCCATCATCCACATACAAGGAAAATTCTCCCTCCTTCTTGTTGAGAAAATATTAGCTGAGTTCCTGCTAGGTGCAAAGTACTCTTTAAAAAATACTATTTTAGGGCCAGGAAGATAGCTCAGTAGAATAAGTGCTTGCTTGGCAAGCCCAGAGTCCTGAGTTCAATCCCCAGTACCTCAAAAATAATAATAATAATAATAATAATAATAATATTTTAATAGTCATCGTGTGAAAGTTATAATGCTATCTTAAGTATTACCTCTTTTAATCCTCTTATATCTTGTGGCATTCTACTTGCATCAGGCTTCAAGGCATCATCACCACCACCACAATCCTACCTTCTAATTGCTAAGTGCTCAGAATGCAAACTGTATTAATGCTTTGCAGGTATCACTTATGTCCATTACTCCCATTGACCTTAAAAAATACACATCCATTATACAGCAAGTATAAAGAAGTCAAAACTTAGAGAAAAGAAACTTGATCAAAGTCACATAGCAAATAAATGACGAAATTTGAACTATAAGCCATGTCTGGTTTTGCAAGAACAAAGACACTGCCTGGCGCAATAAACTAAGGAACCAGACCCACTCTGTACTGGAAAAAAAGTTGTGGCATGTGGAGTGGCAGAGCAATGACTTCCAAAGAATTTTAATAACAGATTTTATTTGGATATTTGGCCCATTATTTTTGTCTATGTAAGCAAAGATAGACAAAACATTCCACAAAAGTCCTTTACTTTTTCTATCACCAGGTATAAAAAATTATCATTGGAAGGATCTTNAATGATCATTTTGTTTGATCTCTTCGTCACACAGATGAGGAAGGTGAGATCCAGAGATCAGAGCTCCTTTGCTTACACTCACATGTAAGCCCTCAGAACAATGGTCACCAGGGTGCTGGACCCCTAACACACTTGATATTTCATTATGCAGAATATTATTTCCAGCTTATATGTGATTTTGAAAGTCTTCTTAGATTCTTGTTTTAATAAATTATGCAAAATAAAACATTACAAATCAATTGGTATGCCATAAGCCCAGGAAGGACTCCAGCAAATAAGGGAGAAAGGAAAGCCCTGTCCACTAAGGAAGCATGAAGACTTGAAAAGGGTTGTCTTAGTTACTCTTCCTTCGCTGCTGGGACAAACACCCAAAACTCAAGCTTAGGGAAGGAAAGCTTTATTTAGCTCACAGTCTCTGGAGGTTTCATAGTTTAAAGCAGCCTAAATTACATAGCAAGATCTTGAGATACTGCTGTCCCGTGCTACAGGGTCAGAAAACAGGCTGTGGTGCCACCTTGTCCAGGAAGATCCACTCCATACCTCCAGGAAAGGCCACCAGGCCTAGGGGAAGGAGTAGGGAGGCGCACGCTGTCAGTTTAAAGGTTTGGGCCTCTCTGGCCCCGCCCCTCAAGCCCCACCCTGATCCTCTGGCCCCCACTATGCGATTAACATGCTGCTCCGTGATTTGCATGAGGCGTTGAGGAGACAACTAGATACAAACCATACCAAGGGTTATGAACCAAATCTAACTTAGTGTGCCCCAAAACAACGAAAGCATATGCTCTACGCTGGACAGAAACAAGAGGTGGGAAGAGAAAGAGTAACTTATTATTCCTCTCAGACACTTCTATCACTGGGAAAATGTAATGGTGACATGTCTTTGAGGAATGTGTGGATTAAACCAAGAAGGAAGTAGGTACTTGCAGTGGTGTATGATAAATGTTATGCCAGGCATAAGTCAAAGTGCAGCATAAAACACAGAGGAGGAATTCTGTGGTGAAGAGAGGTTCAGCTAGACCTCATATGTTGTGCTTATTGTTTGGAGTTTTACCTCAAGGGTAAAGAGGACTACTGAAAATCTTTATGCTTCAGAATGACATAAATAAATTGCACTCAGTGCCAGATAACTACAAATGCTCTCTTGTAAAAGGGATAAAAAATTGCAAACTATAAGCAGGGAGACTAGTAAGGTCGCCTTAGAATATTACAGAAGAGTAACACCAAAAGCAAACTTGGGAGATGTGGATGAATCAGCTGTTGGGAGATGTGGGTGAATCAGCTGGTGTCAACAGGCTCTGCCAACTGATCAGACATTGAGGAGGAAGGAGGAAGTCAAGCCCTGGTCCCAGCCTTCCAACTTGGCCCATTGGTGGCATAATATGGAATTCACAGAGATCTTTCCAGGACACAGGGTACATCCATGAAATCAGAAGGCATTGAGTTCATGATGTATTTGTTCACACTATTTAAATGAATTCTAAAAGAAAAATGATGTTTTTATATTTATACTGCATGAGATCTCTAAGCCTAATGAAGAACTCAATTGAATACCTAGGATAGGTTGGTTGTGTGTTAATCATTTCACAAGTTAAGGACATAGGTCTTGCTAAGTATATATTAAGTCATATGACTTGGCTTCTAAGACTCAAATACAGATCAGTTTCAAGTGCTGTATATACTTGAACAAGCATTGAAGGGACAAAAGAATAGGAAAGAACAGATCCACAGTTTCAGCAGAAACTATTATAACAAGGCCATAGATGTCTTGCACAAAACACAACTCTGAAGAGCAAGTCAGGAATCAAGAGATTCAAAGAGCAAGGATTTCTCCTACTATAATGTCCAGTCAGTTTAAACTTCATGCAGAACGAGTCAGGCTATAGGAGTTCTGGCTTTTGCCAAACCTCATAGAACGTACTGGAGCAGTTTACAGACCCTGCATTCCTATAGGCCTCTCGCTGTGAGGCCCATCCCCTGTAATGCGGTATTTCTCTGGAGATGATAGCTCTTGGGGTCTTGGCTTTGACTCAGTTCGTGCCAACACTTGGAGACATTTTCCACAAGTTAGAATTCATGTGTTACCTTCAATGAAAGGCTTTGCTCGGTAAAGGAACATCAGCTCAGCCACCAAATATTTCAGACTGGGGGATCTTCTTCAGCCTCTCTGACAGGCCAAGTGTGATGTGGTGAGCCTGGTTCCTGTCAAAAGCAATGAGAGAGGCAGTGATGGACCCTGAAAAAATTAGGCTTGGCACTAAATGGAACCACTGAGTACCCAAATGCATGGCATGCACAGTGTGGTTTGAACATCGTGGTCTGGGAAGTAGTGAGAATTCTGGGTAGGATTTGGATACATATGAGAAATGGTTGAAAAGATCAATTTCAAAGTAAAAGTGAATAATGGGTGACATATCAGTGGTGATTTGCTCACTGAATTTATTCATTCAGTGAGTATTCACCCCACATGAACTTTATGTGTGTGTTTGGAAATACTATGGGGCTATAAAAAATTTTGATGTAATGTGGTTTTAGGTGAAGAAAATGCACCATTTATTCTAATACTAGTGGAAAGTCATAAATTTCTTGATACTCCTTATTTCCAAAGATATTATGGGGAAAAGAAGTACCTGTGACATTACTATTGGCTTGGTTATTTAAGCAATGATTGATCTTAGATATTATTACAAATGTTAATGTTGAAGGCCCTGGCATTTTGAAGATATTTAGTAGATATTTGATAAGTGAAGCTACCAAGGGCTTAGAAATGTGCTGAAATGTTGGTCAGAACAATGAGTACTGGAAGGTGAGCGTGTCCCATCGCATTAGAAACAGGGACAACAGCCTCACACCAACAGGCCAAATGACTGAAGAAGCTGAAAATTTCAGAGGAAAGGGGTGAAATCATCCCAGGCAACAGAAAACTGGAAAGAACTGGCAATATCAAAATCACTGGAAGGAAATAGGAAAAAGTAATAAGGTAAGCAGCATTAGCAAGAAGAAATAAGTTGGAAAGTACACAGAACTCCCAAGGCCTCCAGATGTCCCCATCCCAGGGCAGGTGTTGGTTAGAAACATGGAGCTCCATCAAATCCAACACCAGCTGGCAAGCATTCAGCTATTATGAATAGTGAGGCATGAAGAAACCAGGATGCAGATGTTGTCCCAGGTAAGAGTAGTGACATTGAGTCAGACTGATATACACAGCTCGTCTGCCATTTCTCACCAGGTGTACCTCAGTTGCCTGAACCACCAAAGAAGATTACTGATAGGGCCTCACTGGGTCACTGTGATTTCTTCAGTGTATAATGTTCAGCATACAATATAATTATCAGTGAATCATAAAGACATTACTGAGAACATTGAAAAATGTCTTGGAAACTGTCAGCAACATCTCCTAGAAGAACATGATATTTTGCTGTGTGTTCAAAGAGTAAATCTTTCCAGGGAAGGTGGAGTATGAAGTAAGTGGTGGAAGGGATGAGAGGTTAAGGTGGTGAGACAGGTGAGTCTCTGCCTTCACTATTTCTGAGCCTATTTATTCTCTATTCTAGCCATAAGTACAAGCTAACTCTGCTGCTGCCTCTCCCGAAAGCTTGTAGATGATTTTATTTGGATTCAGAGCAACATTCAAAGTCCTTAACCTGCAAAATGTAGTTAATATGTTCATTTAATGCACATTTGTTTCACACCTACTATATGTCAGATGCTGTTCTTGTAAGGAACCATATATGGGCCTTGACTATGAAAAGTTCACAGAACCAAGGACACATGTGTTCAATGAGATTCAGCATGTTGTAGTCACAGAGTTGTGCCATCTACACTATGGTGGAGAAAAGGGACTCATGTCTCCTTTGGATGGGCAGGCTCATGGAAAGCTCTATAGGAGAGATGAGGTTAGGTTGCATTTTGAAAACCAAATAAGAAAAGATCTAGAAGACAGGGTACAGTATAAAGTGAAGGATGAAGGGGGAAAATGGCACTTCATTGGTGTCCCTGTACACCCCCACTACTGCTAGGTCTTAGAAAGAGGTAGGATCATAGAAGATGAGGTGGGAACAGGACACAGAGACCAGGCCAGTAATCTTGGGTACCACTTTAAAGACTGTACTGTATCTTGTTTTTTGTTTTTGTTTTTGTTTTTATTAATGAAAATTCTGCTTGCTTTACTTTTTGCCGGTCTGTTCTGGCATGATCCTAATGATATCAGAATCACCTGGATCAATGATTACCAGTGTGCACACTCTGTAGTATTTTCCACATGCTGTGTCCAGTTTGATATTATTGCCGCTGTAGTGGTGGACACCAGTTTTGGCCAACATGGCCTAGTACCCTATTTCATATTTCCTCAAGGCTGGGCAGTTGTTGGCAAGGATGACCAATTTCGCTTTGCCCTGTCTGATCA
>NDGM011084466.1:0-13098 GCA_002564305.1 Octomys mimax | reverse complement strand
TTTGTCCAATCTTGCATAACTATATCTGTTAATCTGAGCAACAGATTTGACATTAAAAATAGATACTGTAACAACCATTGTTAATTAGCTATTCCTGGTTTGAAAATCTGTAACATATGTATTGTTGTATATCACCTTGTTTCTGTCATTTTTTTCTATTTTGTTTTTGCTTCTGTTTTCACTCTTCAAAATAAAACTAAACTAAATTTAAAAACTTAAAAAAATAAATTCACTAATAGCATAAAAAATAAAAGATGACTCTATGATTTTATATAACAGTTAAAAGCAACACAAAACTAAAACTTTTTTTTTTTTTTTCCTTCAGTTTTATGTATGGGGAATTGACCGACAAGAAAACCATTGAGAAAGTCAGGCAGACTTTTGACAACTATGAGTCAAACTGCTTTGAAGTTCTTCTGTACAAAAAAAATAGTAAGTATTTCTCTTTCATAAGATGAACCAACTCATAGGGCTGGAGTTATAGCTCAGTGGCATAAGTGCCTGCCTGGCAAGTACAAGGTGCCAAGTTTGATCCATGGCACTGAAAAAAAAAGATGAATCAACTTTTTCTTAATGATATATTTTGGCAAATGGTAATTCATCTACATTATAGCTAACTTTTATTGGTCTTTATTTTGGCAGATGGAGGGGTTACTGATTAAATGAATACATGATTTTTTTTGATACAGTCTTGAATGAAAGAAGAATGTATATTTTATTTTAAAAATTTTTTTGTAAATTGACAAATTCGAGTTGTACATATTTATGGGTACAAAGGGATGGTATGATTTAAGAACACATTGTAGAATATTTCAATGAAGTAATTAACATATCCATAACCTCAAATACTTATTTTTTGTGGCGAACATTTGAGCACTTGAGATTTACTCTCAACACTTTTGAAGTATGCAGTACAGTTATTAACTGTGAATTCCATTGCTTTAAATTCCACTTACGTCAAGAACATATGGTATTTGTCTCTCTGTGTCTTATGTTCATTTAGCATAATACTCTCCTAGTCCACTCATGCTGATGTAAAAAATAGGGTTTGTTCCTTCTTAGGGTTGAGTAGTATTCCATTGTGAATATATGGCTTATTTTCTTTTTTATATCATCTGTTGATTGATATTTGAGTTGATTCCTTAATTGGCTATTATGAATTGTGCTGCAGTGAACCCTGGACTTTAGATATCTCTTTGATATACTGATTTCAAGTCTTTTGGGTGAATACCAGGAGTGAAAGTGCTGGATCATATGGTAGTTTTGTTCTTAATATTTTTAGGAGTATCCACGAAATTTTCCATGTGAGCCATACTAATTTCCATTCATGCCAACAGTGTCTGAGGGTTCACTTGTGTCTATAGCCTTGCTAAAGTTTACTTTTGCTCATTTTGATAATAGTCATTATCACGGTTTGTGTCTAGTTGTCCCCCCAAAGCCTCATGCATTCATGGGGTAGGTTCTGTAGTTTGTGATTGATCCTTGGCCCAGTGCTGGAATTACAGGTCTGAGTACCCTGGGGCAGATACATTTGCATTTCATTGTGAGGAGGGGAGAGAGGCTAGCAGGCTGCTGGAGCTGCCGCCACTCCCTTTTCCCTCTCTGCTCTTTGCCGCTGCCATGGACAGTTGCACTCTCCCATGTGCCACTTTGCCTTGGAGCCAGCAGATTACACATGGAAACCTCCACTCACTGTGAGCTAAGTACACCCTTCCTTCCATTATTTTGGGTGTTGGGTATTTGTCCCAGCAGTGAGAGAAGAATAACCAAGATAGTCATTCTGACAAAGGACCTCCTGTGGTTTTAATTGGCATTTTCCCAATGATGAACAACATTCAGTGCTTTGTCATGGGCCTGTCAGCCATTTTTGTATGGTCTTTTGAGAAATTTCAGTTGTCTAGCACATAATTATGTAAGACCTTATGGTACAGGTAGAATGTCGGAATTTGACTGGAAAGGAAAACCAGTGCGTAAGCTCAGTGATGAAGTCCCGTCCCCTTTCCAACTCCTCTCTTAGTGTGGCCTCCTACTGCTGTCTCTTCTTGGCACTTCCTTAAACTGTGATTTCTTTCTTCAAATGAATAGTTCTTAAGACAGATCCATTTTGTACTAATGGTGCACGATAGCAAAATCCAATATTATTTTCAGTAAAAATTGATAGTTACTAAATTTTCCCTAACTCTGGGAAACAGTCTAGCTTCATTAGGAAATAGTTGCTCTCTGTTCAGTGTCTCTTGGATTCTGTTGAACATACCCTGTCCCATTTTCCTTAAGACAGTGCTTTGTATGGAATATCTGGAGTTAACATTGCATTTTTCTTGTTTATTAATGGACTAACAAAGGAGAAACAATAACTGCAGGTGCTGCCTTCCCAGCGGTACATTGACAATGGGATCATTTGTCATTAGTGTTTTTTTAATAATTTTTTTTTTTTTTTGTATTTAGTACAGGGTCTACAGGGTGTCACTATGCAGATTGGACTCGTAGTGATCCTCCTGTTTTCAGCCTCCCAAGTGCTGGGATTACAGGTGTGCACCACCACACCTGGACTCTGTCACTGACTCAGCGCACACCAGGGGCTGGGCCAGCGTGGCACTCTGGGGATTGAATCCCAGTCCTGGTGCCTGCATCTGCTTAAGCAGGCATTTTAAGTCATTAGTGGTTTTACTTAAGGAGTATTTCATGGTCTTATCTTTCATTTCAGAATGAAGGCAAGAGATATTTCTGTTTGAGGTCATAGCCAAATACTACAATCCATTCTGAAGGATTTGCTCTTTCTTCTGTAAGAGAAATGGCAAGCCATAGATGCTTTCTAGGTCTTTTTCAGTGGATCAGTACATATTGGTAACTCAGAGGTGACTCATATGCCAAAACCCCCTTTACTTTCTAATTTTTTTGTTAGCCCTTATACAGCTTAGACATGTGTACACAACTAGTTAAGTAAAATACATCTTTAATTTTCGAACATCAAAGCCAAGCCCTTAGTTTCTGAGTTTCTGAAAAATATCGTCATTGAATTCTGGTTTGCTTACTTACTTTCAATCATTTTAGTAATAACTTGAAATTTACATTTCCAAATTTTCTTTCTTGGGTAGCTTAGGTGGTTTGCTGTATGTTAATGGATTGAAATTGCTACCTGAGCTTTGTTAAGGCCTTTTTGTTTATTTTCAGACAACTATCTATAAATGTGTAGAGGCCTGCACATGCCCCTCACAGAACTATAGATTGACATTCTTGCCACTTTTTTGCATATTGTATGCATTGGGCTTTACTTTATTCACATGGACAGGCATTATCTGTGCATTATGATGGAGATCTACGTAAAAGTGACTTAAAAATCTTATACAGCTGAACGCTTTGACGTATCAGTTGAGAAAGATGTAACTTCTTTAAATGTCAGAAAGATTTATGTGTCTATGTAAAACTGTTTTGGGCATGCCTCCATGTGAGTTATCCCAACACTTCCTTGAAGTAATGAGGTTAAACACTGTTTTGCAAAGAGGGAATGGAGTTGTCAGTGTGCATTGCACGCACAGCTTGGTTTGCAGCTTCTCTTCTTCAGGTCCAGTGTTTTGATTAGCAGGGGGCTGCTTCTACTGTAGTGAAAGAAGCAGTATCTCGGGGGTGAGGACTTAAATAGCTCTGTGTACCCAGACAGTGGGGCTACTCCTAGGAACTGATCCCCAAGGCTGCTTGGAGTGTCTGGCGGTGACATGTTGCTCTGCCCGACCTCCCAGACCCCCATCTCCTGGATCATAAATCTGGAATATAAAGGATATCTCACCAGCTACTTGGCAGATAGTCAACCTACTTAGAGAATTCTGACCTCATGAGTCAAAAAACTAAAAAAAAATTTATATATGAAGGCAGCTTTTAGGGCAATTTTGCACTTTGACCATTTATTTGAAAAGTTTCTTGTTTTCATGAGAAGGCATGAAATGTAACATCATCTCTTTCTGTTCAGAGTTTTAAAGGACCTTGGGAAGTGAGTTATTTTTAATGTCCTTTTGTCTTTGATTTTAACCACTCTTCCTGAAGCTCCGTGTGTTAGAACAGCCATAGGTCTTATGTACATGACATCTGGGGACAGTTATTTGTGAGATTGTACTCATCACCCACGGTTCCCAGATACACTGTGTAAACTAAGAAACAGAAAACAAAGGAGAAGCCTTTTTGGGAGATGCATGATTCTTTAAAAGGTTGTTGTCTCATTCTGCAATCATTTTGGAAAGAACCATATTTTTCTATGTGCCTGCTGGGGTACAAAAGACCTGGTGACCAGAACTGAACATTACCACAAGGACCCCTCTCTTCAGTTCTACTTCTTTGGTCAATAGTTGAGTCACCTCGTCTTGTCTAAATGGAAGATTCCCATTGTACCGACACTGGTGACTTTTTAAAGATAATGCAGGTAGGAGGATGCTTCTTACTTGGTTTTGCTCAGGAGCCATGAAGAACCTATCACCTTTTACTTACAGACTATTAGTAGCTGTGTACTTTACTCTCCAAATCCTAAACCTGACAAGTCCTTTATATTTTTAAGGTAGAATTTTTAGAAGGGCTTTATTGTACTATGGCTTGGTGAAAATAGGATGGAAAAGTTGTCTTTTGCTTCTGATGGGATATTCTTTCAGTGTTTTATCAGTTAATACTTACTTTTTGAAGATGTTTCTTGTACTTTCATCTAGCTATTATCTGGATTGCCAGTTCCTGGTTTGCCAGGTCCTAAACTTGGCATGCTCTAAAATCCTCCTCCATCTGAGTGTACTTTGGCCATTCTTTGAAGAATGCAGAGCAGAGTGCAGCCTCATGCTTTGAGCGAGGGGTACAGGAAGCACAGGCTCAGGAAGGGGCCTGAGAGTTTGAAGGCCTAGCACCATGACAGTCCCTTCTGGAAGGCTGACTACAGAGGTTTGGAGTAGAGTGCCATGTACAACAGGTATCACGTGCTGTAGCTGTCTTGTCTCTGATGAGGAAGGGAGACTCAGAGCTGCAGAGGGGTCCTAGATGGCAGCCTGACTGACCACAGGACCTGGGGTCGAAGCAGCCTTCATGTGCTCCTCCAGGAGGAGTGCTCAGTAGAGCCTCAGGTGCTGCTGTCGCAGCTAATTAGAAACACTTGTCAAAGTGTCAAGAGAGAGAAGCAGGTTGGGCTGATCTCACTTAGGAAGGCTACCTACCGGAAGCTGGTGTGAACAGCTGCAGTTTAGGGGCTCAGACCTTAAAAGTACCCTGGCCTTATGTAGGTAGCAAGACTATCTTCATGTGCCTGCCTTGTGAAGTGACACCCTGTGCTTTACTTCAGAATTTTTTAATTTTTGCCTGGAAGAATGTGTTTTAAAAATGGGTAGCTTATAAAAATTAAAGGTTTCTTTTAATCCTTTGCATCAGTGAAAGTCTCTTGTCTTGGTGCTCATCCAGCACACAGCAGTTGGCAGCTAAAGGAAGAGGGGAGGTGGGAGCGTGAGTCGTGGCTGTGGCCATGTTACATGCATTGTCCTTTCTCTCACTCTGTTCCAGGAACCCCTGTTTGGTTTTACATGCAAATTGCACCAATAAGAAATGAACACGAGAAGGTGGTCTTGTTCCTGTGCACTTTCAAGGATATTACATTGTTCAAACAGCCCATAGAGGATGATTCAACAAAAGGTAATTGTTACAAGAATCTCTGTAGTGCTTACTTACCTTCATCTTACGTTAGCAAACTATTGGCTGGCCTTGAAAACAAAACTACCAGGAGACTCTTCTTTTTCCTCACATTCATAGTAGTAATGGCTCAGCATCAGTTTTATTCTGTGTATTATTTGAGTGGAAATAGGATGGCTTTACAAATTTGAAATAATCCACATGATTAATGGAAATTATAATTCGTTGGAGATAAAATAAAAGGAAAGAAAATCCTGGAGCACTGTTAATTTGGAATCAGTATAAATGAAGTTTCAACACTACACTGTGGTGAGCTTTAGGATTGACGGTACACAGCCTTTTGGATAATCTGAGTGAAGTGCTACTACAGTAGCTAGTGCTCAGTTGATGGAACTTTGTTGAGCTGAATAGACATTTATTAGTCAAATTCTTCAGTTTGCATGCATATCAGTTTTTATTTATTCAGGTGTGTACTGTCTTGAGTAGACAGTGATAGATTATGGAAAGCATAATTTTGTTATCAAGAGAGTGGGCAGCAAATGACAGACCTCTTGAGTGGAATCTAATTGACTATAATATCAGAGGGTTGGGGAGAGAGAGAGAGAGAGAGAGAGAGAGAGAGAGAGAGCGAACCAGAGCGTGAACTATAGAAACCTGTAGGATGTGTAGGTGTACCTCTTTTCTCGGTAGTTTATTCTCAATTTATTCTTTCCTGTTATGTTTACATTAGAAACTGGTATCATATAAATGAAGCATTTCAAAGACTTTTTGAGAAGTAGTTTTTATGAAAGCTTCTTTTAAATATCTCTTAGGAAATAAAAAATAAAGTGTCGCCTTCTTTGCATTTGGCAAACATTGCCATTTCTTCTTAAAAGTAGGAAAGGAAACGTGGCACGGAAGCTTTAAGCGTTCCAACTGTAATCATAATTATGGAAAAACATCCTGTTTGTTTATACTTTGCACATGAGTTCAAGTATATAACTGTGTCTGCTCAGTTTCTGGTATTGCACAATGTATCACCTATTTAACTATGACATAGGACAATTATTTTGTAAGTGTTTCTAAAAAAAAGAAGGCATTAGGCCAGCTTCTCAAAGAACAAATAGTGTTCAGTTTAGGATTGATGGTATCTTTAAACATTAGGGCCTTTTTAGACATGCACTCAGTGTCTGGGAAATTGAGGATATATGTAAGCACTGTTTTTGTTTATTTTTTATAGAATAGACTTCTAATGGTCTTTAGGTTTAATATTTATTTGTTTGTCTTAAAAGTCATGGTACTTCATCCAAAAGCCAGAGAAGATCTATTTTTCACAACACAATAAGGAGTATTCACCTTATTATTCACAGATAGATCACTTCTAGGTTGTAAAAAAGCCATCTTAACTAATTGTAAAGAACAGAAATTTTAAAAAATATGTTCTCCATGGTTGTGCACACCTGCAGTCTGAGCACTCTGGGGTACCAAGACAGGAAGATTACAAGTTTGAGCCCCACCTAGGACAGGCATGACTTAGCAACATCTTGTCTTGAAAAATATCAAAACAGTACCTGAGAGTGAGGTGGGGGTGGGGTTGTGGCACAGTGTCAAGGTTCTGGGTTCAATCTTCAGTGCTGAAAAAAAAAAAAAAAAAAAGAGATGTGTTTTCAGACTGCGACAAGTTAAATTAGAATTCAGTAAGAGAAAGCTGTCTGGAAATGGTCACATGTCTGGAAATTATATGGTACAGGGTCTTGTTATGAAGCTTGGACTTGTAGTGATCCTTCTGTCTCAGCCGCCCCAGCACTGGGATTACAGGCCTGTACCGCAGCGTGAGGTACCAGGGACTGAACTCAGGACCTTGCACTTGCCAGGCAGGAGCTTAGACTGCTGAGCTATCTCCCCAGCCCATGTTTGGAAATTAAACACATTTCTAAATAACCCAAGGATAAATGGAGTCGAATTAGAGAAATATTTTGAATAACATAGAAATACAGTTCACTGCATTTGTGGCATGTTTATATGATAGGAGAAAGCTATAAAAATACTAACTGTAAGCTTCCATCTTAGGGAACTAGGCAAAGGGAAACATTTTAAACCAAAGCAAGCTGAAAACAAAACAAACAGACAAACCTTAGAGCAGAAATCAATGAAATCAAGGGAAAGGATAACTTGGAGAAAAATTACCAAAACGTAAATCTGTTTTCTTGAAAAGATTGTTAAAGTTAATACATCTCTAAACAGGCTAAGAAAAAACAGATGAGACATGAATTAGCAACACCAGAAATTAAAGAAGGTCAAATGCCACTCACTCTGTGCACATTAAAGAATAGTAAAGGTAGAGGCTGAACCAGTATTGACGACTTAGAAGAAGGATACTAATTCCCTGAAACACACAAATTGCCAAAACACACTCAAGGAGAAACAGATAATCTAAACTGCCCTATGTCTATTCATATTTAATAAATAATGAATAATCTCCAGATATAAGAGAACATTAAGTGTGAGTGGTTTCATCAGTAAATTCAGATCATCATGTAGAGAAGTGATTCCAGCTCTCTATATCTCTTACAGAAAACAGAAGTAGAAAGAACTTTGTAACTCCTTCTGTGAGGTCAGTACTGCCTTGCACCAGAAAATGATATTACATCAAAGGCAGATTAGGGATCAGTGTTTTTTTTATAAGCATAAAAGTTCTTTTCCAATCTTGAATCAAACAGTGTACAGAACTTTACAGGTGAATGAAGTGCGATTTATCCCACATATGTAAGACTAGCCGAACATTCAGAATCCGAGCACGGTAGCCCACCAGCACATCAGCAGGCTGGAGAAGAAGACGCATGGTGGTCAGCTGGCATGGTGAAAGCCTTTCCTGAAGAGTTTCCATTCATGCCCATTCATGACAAAACTCTGAGAAAAGGAGGAGTAGAACATCTTCAGTTTGATAGGGAACATTTGTGAAAAACCTATAGCTAACAGTGGGCAATATCTCACAATGGCACTTTTTTTTTTTTTTTTCATTTGTGTATTTGGCACAGGGTCTCACTACACAGATTGGACTTGTAGTGATCCTCCTGTTTTCAGCCTCCCCAGTACTGGGATTACAGGCATGTGTCACCATGCCTGAACTCTGTCACTGGCTTAGCACACCTTGGGGGCAGGGCCAGCATGACCTGTGGAACTGGGTATCGAACCCTAGTCCCTGCGCTTGCCTAAGCAGGTGTTTAGTCTGCTGAGCTATCTCGCCAGCCCTTGTACAAGGGTACATTTTAAAATAAAAGACAAAATGATTGATATATTATTTGTCACTGAATATAGTCTGAAAATGAAATTCTGTTGTTTCACACATGAATACACCAGTAGCCTGAATGACCAGGTTTTGTCACACTCATTGCTGCTAATAAAACCCTTTGTATTTATATCAGATGAGTATTATTTTCTTTTACTTTAAGTGATTGATTTCTTGACACAGCCAAAACCGGCCAAAGAAAACATAGTCCTTGCTACTCACTGTTTTGACCTCCTGAGCTTTGATGGTGGAGTCAGTAGCTACACATCTATTTGTGGAAATGGAATATTGGCGGTGTTTCACAATGAGCGTGGGGGAGGGTGACTTTGAAGAGTTCACTTATTTCTGAAATTAATGCCTGCCCACTATCTCTGCTCCACTCCATCTCCCTGCATGCCCACAGCAGAGTTGCAGAGTGCTTTAGAAGGCGTAGTCTCTTTTAAATCAATTATTCACCTTTATAAAAATGTAATATTTGAGTAAGTCCCACACAACTCAAATGACTAGATTTTTATACTATGTGCCCGGTAGCTGTATACATTTTATAAAGAAAACCACCCTTTCTTGTGAAAAGTGTCAGTGTGAAATACCTCCTTCCCATTCCAGAGTTTTTAGCAAAAGATTATTTTGAAAAGATTTTCGTTTTGAGCCCCCTCCACGCCTTCTAGACACACACTGCCATGCTGCAGAAGCATTGCAGTATGATGTAGCCCTGAATTCTATATACGAGTTGCCTTCTATTATTCATGTGAGATATATAGTTAATATGAAATATTCAAAAGAAATGAAATATTTATACCATGAAGGCATCATCCCACTATTTCTTTGCAGCTAGCATACAGGAAAGTATGTTTAGAAATCTTGACACATATATCTTTCAAGTTTTAAAGTGAAATAATGGGGATCAGGAAACTTTTGGGAAGTGAGTGGCTAGGATACCATGATAATATATTGTCAAAATGATTTTGGTCTACAGCACTGAATTTGGAGATAGTAGACTTACTTTTTACTTGGTCTGGGCTCTGAAAGGTACTTAACATAAACCTTTTCATGACCTTTAAAGGGAACTTTTATTCTCTGTATCATACTTTTATCTATTTTTTCCAATCAAAAAACGTAGACTGAGAACATATCTTTGGAGATACAAAGTCCATTCTGCCATATTTCAGTGGGCAAGATAGATAGACAGGCAAACTGTAGAAACACTCCTCAGGTTGCTCTTCTCCTCTATTCTTCGTTATCAACTGGGAGTAAGGGTGGTAGAGGGTGTGGGGAGAGAGGAGTGGGTGTGCCCTGCTGATCTGAAAGAATGGACAGTGGGCGGACAGGAAAGTGCAACGGGATTGGGGGGTACTGGGAGGGGTCCCCTGGAGGCTTGGGGTATGAGCTTGCCAACCGTCTAGGAGCATGGGCCTATGTTTTATTTCAAAGTGGAGTAGATGCCAAAGTAGGCAATGAATTGGGATTGTCCAAAGTTGGGATGTGATTCAGTGATAAAATGAGAAGAATCAAGAATCAAGGAGCTGAGGGGTATTTGTAAGAGAATAGATTGGAGGTGTTTGCAGATTTTGAAAAGAAATACCTGGTGATATAGTTCTGCTGGCATACAGGATATAGTGCCTTGGGATTCAGAGTACACAACCGAATCTATACACAAGCAAAACCAGGGTGTAATGCAAAATAAGAGCGTTTTGTCTCCTCAATGTGAGAGTGATGTAGTGATTGGAGTGAAGACCTGTGTCCTTTAAAGATCTGCTGGACTTGACTGCTTTGAATTGGTATCAGTTTCTTTCTCCTTGTATTGCAACTTCTTTTCAAGAACTCAGGCATTTGGTTGAAAGGCTTGACTAAGTGGATTAATTCTGAATTTTATTCTTCAGTCTTATCAGGGAGTATAACTGTCACATGATGCCAGCCAACTAACTTAACTGCAATTCTTTTTCTTGAAATGAATTCTGTGATCACCAAGATTTTATTCCACATTGATTTTTTTCTCTTAAACTGAGTGGCAGTGGGTGATGTCAACAATACCTATGGATTATACCATAATGGATAGTAGCAAAACCTACTGAAGAGGAAGGATACTAGCTTTGATTCATTATTATTAAATTCATTAGATTCATTATTTCAAATTCTTATAATTTTTAAAATTAATATTATTTCCATTTTACTGTTGAAGAGCCTAACACTCAACATGACTGATTTCAAATTCATGTTCTCTCTGTCTCTCTCTCCCCCTCCCTCCTCCCCTCCGTGTCCCTTTCTCTCTCTCTTACACTACACTGCCTTCTGTTTTTAGCAGGAAAATTATTCTTCAGGAATAGCCCCTTTAATCTCCTACTATTCTTTCTCCCTATAAAACCTAAACACATGTCCAAGCCAGGGCTTCTGTGAAGGCAGAGAACAATGTCATTCTGATAAAGTTGTACTGTTTTGAACAACAACAATAACAATAAGTACTTTGTTGAGTATTTGGATAATACTCTCAGGAGTCAAAGTAGTCTTGTCAATTTTTTCTTGGTGGTGCTCACATCTTGGAACTGTTGTGTAAATAGCCCATCCATGATATCTGATACATTATTTATAATAATACAAAGGAGAGAAATCGCATCCAAGAAATGCATCCTGTTGATTATCCTTGTGTGTTCTAAAATAGACAGCCCAAGTCTGTGCCCATTGGTACTGTACAGTATTTTTAAACAGACTCCAAAACTACCATGATAATGGAGGTGTGAAATAGCCTGTGCCAAACAGTTACGGCACCTTCTTGCCATAAAATAAAACAACAGCATAAACTAATAGCAAAAATAGCAATGGTTTTGTGAAAGCAGATGTATTTCTTCAGAGAGGAAACAACAGATGGGGTATGAGTAATTATCCCATGTAGACTCTTTGCCCAAGAGCATAATTGTTTACCTAAGCTTTTTTCTTATAGATTAGAATCTTGTGTTGCAGTCGAATAGATTGATTTAACTGCCTCTGTGACTTCCTTTCATTTTTAAGATTAGACTGTCCATGACAAAGAGGTTAATTGCAACCCACTAGAGCTAAACTAATGTTTTATTAAGAAGCATTTGGCATCCTGAGCTTTTAGAACAATAAATGTTCTCCTAAGGCCACGAACAACTTACAGCACACGTATTAAGCTCTTCATATTCAACTGTCTGTTCGTATTACTCCATATCGACCACAGCTAAGTAACATCAGCAACGTGCAGAATAATCAGTCACACCAGTTAGGCTTCTGTAAAGGTGAGATCAGTAAATGTATCGCTGGGCAAAGTTAGAACTGCTGATGCATCTTTTTTTTTTTTTTTTACCCTTCTGACCTAGACAGTGTGGCTGCTCGACTCTTTCAAAGTTTGACTGTACAAGGGGGTTGGTGAGAGATCAAGTGAACTTCTTTAGCCACTAACTGAAGCAGTCTTAGAAGTATTCAAGAGCCTTTTGGGGAAATTGAGTGTGGCATTGTTAGTAATAGTGGAAATCTGGAAACTACTTCTGTGTGTATGTCAACGGAACATACATGGAGTTGAGAGAGAGCACATGCCTGATTCTCTGAGAGATGCTGACAAGAAGCAGGTGGCTCTGTGAGTTGCTATAAAGCTGAAGGAAAGAGGAGGGGAGTTGCAGGCCATCATGTTTCTTGCAGCCTCTGTTCTTCTTGAGGCTGTATTTGGGTATGTGGTAGGGATGAGAAGCAAGGGCTAATGTGGGTATCTTTTTATTTTATTTTATTTTTGCTGTATAAAAGATGAAGCTTTTTTAATTTTTTAATAAAAATTGTATTTACTTAGAAGCATTCAGAATGTCAACAAAAACAGTAGCAACCTTTTTTTTTTTTGCAATTACAGAGTTGCATTCAGTTAACAGAACAATTATTTCTTACAAGCTGCATCAGAGACAACTGATGAAAAACTACCATCTCCATATATGTAATTTGTGCTGTGCACCAATGAGAACCTGCTTTAAATTCCCATGCCAATTTGCAACCCCCATACTGTACCAGGCGAGGTTAGTGGCTATTGAAAATACCACCAGGACAGGGCTACCTAAAGATATATTCAGTAGTGTGTTAATTATACAAAAAAAGACATTGTACAGTTTAAAAATAATTTTTTTATGGCAGTGGAATACCCATCTCTGACAAAACTAAACAAAAAAAGGGGATACAAATGAAGGACC